>SJJU01006765.1:0-19878 GCA_012932125.1 Conopomorpha cramerella
GAGATAAACTTCCGTTTGGCATTTCGGACAGCCATGTTACATTTATTCCTCGCTGATTTGTAGAAGTTCCAAGTATCTTCGCTGCGATGTTTTTTATACTTTCTAAAGGCCCCATCACGACAGGCCATTGCTCGACGAATCTCCTTTATTAATTTTTTATATGCGAAAGGGAAATAATATGTCACAACCGGGACGAATGGAGGTGCCTAGCTGTTTACCCCCCTGAGAGACACACGTGATGTATTTATGTATGTTTTTTCTTTTTATTAATTTATATTTTTTCTTTATTCACTACATTTTTTAAATACATTGCACGTACAGGAGTGGCGCTCTTCCAAATGTTCCAATATGTAAATTATAAAATAAGGCAACGTAAAGCTGATAGTACTTATAGTACATCGTAACCCGTCCTCAGAAGTTCATCCTAACATCTAAGCAACAGTAGCAGGAGACTTTTCAAACCCTCGTTTGTTTCACAAGCTCAGGGCTTTCGCGTATCAAAGAGGAATTTGTCAAAAACACGACCCGCTCGGCTGCACCTCCCGTCAATTCTGCTCAATTAATAACCATGTTTGCATCTCTTTTGCACTCGTAAGGCTTTATATTGCGCTGTCTCGCTCCGGGACCCCTGTTTGAGAAGCCCCGCGGTGAGAGAATATTGCCACTTTGTCGCGCCGACATGGGATGGAGAGACGAAAAACCAGTGTATCTTAATCTACGATGACGTATCGAATTGTCTACAACAAGGAGTTTAGTTCACACACGACTGTTCACGCGTAAATTACCATTTTCTACAGTCAAACTCTGAAAATAATAATAATTTGATCGGAAAAATCTCTCACCGTTGTTGTTGCTAAATGAAACACAACGTGCTACAGTAAAATAACATTTTTATTATCAATATTAATTGTTTCCAAGCATAAATATTTTCGAGATCTTACCGGAAATATAACTTACGGTTAAACATAGACACCATCGATTTATTTTACATTTTAATATTATATAATTATTATATTGAGCACTACACTGCTTTCAAAGACTCGCAAAGGTCCTTTCAGTCTTTCACAATATCGTAACGTGTCAAAGGGTCAAGTACCTAGGTACTTCTTCCTTCATAACTAGCCGACTGTACTACATCACGAATTCTCACATTTCACTGTACAAGCGGAATCTTTAACAGCAGTGTAGGATACGGTAATCACTGTATCTAATGGACATACATACATAATAATCTTAAATTCCACTTACGCCCTGAAAAATATTCCGAAGAGTACGTGCTACAAAAATTTGTGCTCATTCAATGGGGAATTTTCAGGGCCCCTGTTTCTCTTAGTTATGACAGATGGCGCTAGTTGTATTAGGGGGACAAATGTCAACAAAATTACTGACTTCAAGCAGCCCATATTGAAGGCGACAGTATTTTTTTATTGTTTATCTACATGCTACAAAAATGTCTGAAGTCTAAATAACTCACCCTAATAATAAAAAATGCACTAAAATAATATACCTGACTAAATATAACCTGGATATCTACTAGCGACATCCAGATAAGAAACTTTTGGAGTTTGAAAATTCCCCATTCTGAAATTTGTCCAATACTTACAGTGTTTACCTGAAATTAGTTTATAGAATAGACAAGTACACAGACACCGATATCTACTATAAAGCCACGTTGTCATTTTGCGTGATGTGTGTGGCGATGCATCAAACACGTATCGATTGGTTTCATATTCATAGATCGTTAACAATGAGAGGTTTTCTGATAGCTTCAAATATGTCAAAAGTAGTTCAAAAACATCTCACAGATGGCGCTGATCAGACATGATCTCAAGGAGAAACTCATTTTAGAATTGTCAACAAAATATAAAAATATGAAATAACAACCCTGTCTAGGTTCCATTGAAATTTCTTAGAACTGTAATAAGCCACCTGTCAGAAAACCTCCCATTCTTTTGATGCAGTGTTTGTGACAGCTCCTGTCAAACTGTTAAAACAAAAAAAGCTCGCGTAACTCAAGAAAGTCACTCGGCACATGACACTAAACTTTACAATTCAAGTCAATTACAACATACTTTCCCCAACCCTATTTTTTCAAAAAGGAAAAACATGGTGTCCTACTCTTCAGCAGAGACACCCAAACAAATGCTGGACTATTATATACCAAAATAGTGTACGTGTAGATACTGTACGTAGTTTATTTATTACTGTACATATCCTAGTTTATATTTTAATGAACTCTTCATACAAACGTACCGAAACCGCCTGTCACTTTTCTGACATAGGGTTCCTTGGGAAAAATTGTCTAGTGTCGTAGGTCGAGTTATTTTTTTGAGTTTTGCCTGCTTTTATGGTTTCGCTAACATTTTTAATCCCGTAATAAATACTACTACAACTAAATTAAAAAATACACTTCACACCTTTTAATCCCAAAGCGGGGTAGGTAGAGGTACTTGCTAAAGCAAATGCCCACGGTTCACCAAGCGTATTTAACCCAATGTGACAGGGGGTGAGCCCATCGCCGTTATAGGGTTCACACACCTTGTGGTGTGCGGGTTTCATCACGACGATGTCCTTCACCGTACAAGCGTTGCGTTGCGTATATAAGCTCTGAAAACGAGTCTCATTGGTACACGTCCAGTAGCCGGACTCGAACCCGCGACCACCCGGTTGCAAGTCAAGGATCCGACCAACTGAACCACAGACGCTGTAAACTATGCTAAGTTATTATAACCTTGTATTGTGGAAACGATACCTGTCTGATGCAGTACGACAGAACACATCAGACCAATGTGGCTTTAGATCTTAGCAGATTCATAATATTACAGAAACATTTACGTATACTATTAGAATAATAGGTACTTAGTTATACAGTTAAAAACTCGGAAACAAACAGAAGATGAAAACTTAAACAAATCTGTAAGGTAGGTAAGTTTCATACTAAACGAATATTAATTAACAGAGACGTATATTTTTAACACAACCATTTTAGGTACCCACTTAAATATAAAATAATGTGGAGTAAGAGACAGTTACACAAAATAACTCTATATTATTCACCGGGTGTATAGGCGCGAAATATAATCAAAGACAAGGACAAGATCGGTTCTTCTAGCCAGTAAAATAAATTAATTCGAACCGGGGACGATTACTTTTGTTTTAAAGTCATAAATGACGTTCATCAAGTTTTGTGTTATTCTACTGTATATCTGTATGTTATAACACTTATAACGGTGAAATAAAGAAATTTTGACTTTTGACTTTTTGACTTTAACAAGCTCGAGCTTACCTTTGTTATTTTACTCAAAGTTTCGACGCAGTTGCATGCGTCGTGGTCACGACTCGCGCCGATATACCCGGTGAACAATATTGAGTTATACATTCCGAGCACAGAAAGGTACACAAAGTTTTGTTTTTCTTCCTTGCGAAAATAATTAAGTGAAGTACACTTTAAACTTGAAATGCTTACGTTTATTTCATTCTAAATTCAAATGTAAGTACCTAATACAAAACTTTACGTACATAGAACAGATAATATGGTAGTTGCGCAGTAAAACTTAAACTTTAAAATTAAGGAGCACTTCTTGATACAAATATGACTATTTGCTTGACAATGAATGAGCATAACAACATATTCTACAAACCAAATAAAACTGTAAATGCAGTATTAACATAGAAAACAGTAACTGTAGTATTTACATAACCGTCAGGAAGGAAAGAAAATAAATCAACCTACATGACCATTCTTATCGTTAATTCCTCATGGCACCCTCAGCCTCTCTAGCAAAGCGTTCCAAGAAAGACATGACAAGACATATCAGGGATTGCGATTGGTTGAAACAAGCTAAGTCGCACGATGTGTGACATAACATCCAATCACAGCGCGTTTTTGTTCCATGTCGTGTCTTTCTTGGCGCCCTTGCTAGGGCTGCTGGACGTGCAGTCCAGGAGTGCTAAGAGGAAGAGCTATTCCCCGTTTAACCCCAAATCTATAGAGATGTCCAGCTCTATATTTTGGGCTTTGTGTACTATGGGGAAAAACTATTCCCTAAGACACCCCTGGGGGTGTAATCCTGTGGTACCATGGGGAATGAATTAATATTATTACAGGCGATGTGAAAAAATAGACTGGACTCTGGTATCTGTTTACGAGAATTGTCCAATACAATGACATATTATGTTTCTACGTTCATTGCGGAATTTTTGTTTCATCTTTACATACTTTGCGCAATTTAAACATAATTGTCATAGTAATGGGGAGTTTTCTTAGAAGTTTTTCCTGACAGATTTTCGGTGCCAAGAACTGTCATTACTGTCAAACTTTCTTTGGAAACTTTGATTGCTCGTAGTCAGATAATTTAATATTTTTAAATTATGATATAAATCAGAATTAGCTAACAAATAAAGGTTTTAGGAATAAGTCAAACACTGTTTTTTATGAACGTAACAAATCTGATACTTAGCTTCGAATACTGTAAGGTAAATGTCTGAAATAAAAGTAGAAAAATACGTCTTAAGAGAAATTTACAGAGAAAAATACTTGAACTGAATTGTAACGTATAAGATATATCCACAGGAATTACAAAAAAAAATCATCAAGAGATTGTATATTTTAAGTTTGTATTTTCAATTCATAAATGTATTAATAAATTACGGCAGTATTAAGTGATATTCATAATTATTCATGTTATTTTTATATTATTACACAATAGGTACCTAATAAATACATTATTTGAAAGAGACTTAACCTTGAGTCAAATTCGTTATAGATAATTATAGACACCTACCTAAAAAATGTTTAGGTAAAATACACTTTTATTACTATTAACTTAAAGTTTATAATTATATTATTAAGAATACTATTTTTTTTCCTTCAGCCACAAATTCCCGCCTTAGTCCCGATGACTTTACGTCAAAAGCATCTCTAAGAGTACAACACCCTGTATGTTCCATAAACATGTTTTTTTTATAATAGAATCGAATTTTATCATTTTTTACTTGGTAGGTATTTCTTAATTTACGGCCATTACTATCTCTAATAAACTAAACAAAAATATTGATTTGAATTCTACATATGGAACTTTTACAGTTAATTAGCACAAATAATACATTAGCTACTCTTAAATCCAAAATATATTGCACATATTACTATAAAATCAAATACACGTGTAAAAAGTGTCTAGGGATCAAGTACATTTTAGAAGATTGCAATCAAGAATATACCGTTTTTTACAAAAAAATGAATTCATTCATAATTTATTCAAAATGTGGTGATAAGTCATTAATACAGGCATGGGGAATTAGGTAGGAGACCAATCCAGAAGATTAGATTTGATTGAAATAAATGAGATTTTTTTTAGAGCTAAAAATGTTCTTGATCCCTAGACACTTTTGACGTGTGTATAAGTACTACGTGTAAATGAACCGTGAACCATGTTCTATTTTGAGCTCGTCAATATGACAGCAAACAACATTTACCGCGACAATGCGGGGAAACTACGGGGATGTCTACCTAGACAAACACAAATATATTTTCTATAGATGTGAAAATGTTATTTTCCTTTATCATCATTGTCGCCATAGCATACCTGAACCAGTGGATGGGGGTATTTCCGAGGGAACTGTCCAGAAGACGGGCAGCAGCGTTATTTAAACCACATCACCATTGCGATCGGCAACTCCCCTGTTAAGCGTATCGCCATATTTGGCATTTCCCCTCAAATTATTACGTCAGTCATTGGGGGGAAGCCCTCATCCAGCAGCAATGGACGGCATGTGGCTAACAATGGTGATTATTGGCCAAACATCGTTTGCCGGGTCAGTTAGTTTATTGATATTCCAAAGTCTATAGATAATCGAGACCGGGGTGGATAAGTGTGCTAAACTCTCGCACTTGCATGGCTGGTACTAGCATCGTAGCGACATACGACATCGCTGTTTTACTACAGACCACAATAAATTCACGCCCTTTAGTCCCAAAGCGGGGAAGACAGAGGCATTTGCTAAAGCAAATTCTCAAGATTCACCAAGCGTATTTAACCCACCGTGACAGGGGGTGAGCCCATCGCCGTTATAGGGTTCATACACCTTGTGGTGTGCGGGTTTCATGAAATATGAATAACGGAACGAAAGGCCGCTACGATGCCAGAGTGATGCAACTACTACAGTGAAGTAGACTTAAACCCCTGTTGAAACCTATGGTAACTTTATAGTTTGTATAATTGTGTGCTAATTAACTATAGATCTCAGTGGCGTGCACTGGTTTTTACGACAAGGTAGCCAGTAATCCCCAAGGATTGACACCTATGTATAGGTAACTTGTCTTTATGAAACATAGGCACCTATGTTGCCACCTTTCTACTTACCCACAAAAAACAGGAAAGGTCCTGTTAGCGTGTGTCGTGAGTACAACAAAAAGGGATCTAGCAATAACTCTATTATTAGGTCGGGTAATCAAAATACTAAGGTAGGCAGTGTCTTTTTGCCTATATGGTGTGCACGCCACTGGTAGATCTGTCCTCCGAGAGGCAGGCAGAGTCAACAGAAACTGGCGCTTGCGCTTCATCTACATTCATACATCCACTCATACACGCTCACCATTTTGGAGTAGTTTAATCGGACCTCCAAATTTGCTTTGGTACAGAGAATACCGTTCATACCTAACGCAGTTCAACGGAAATATAGGTAGGTACTAGTAGCGAAGCTAGGAGGTAAGCCGGTAGTGAAAAATAGGCACTTAACCAATGCTTATTTAGATTTTTTATTTGTCTTACTTAATTGAGTTGTAATACGTCCCTACGCTACTTAATTTCCTTGAAAATATTTGTTAATGTGCCTGACATAGGCTTGTCTTGTACTATCGGCTTACTCCCTAGCTTCGCCACTAGTACTTATACAGAAACACGCATCATAATACACGCGCCATAAAGCTGTTTACGTAGAGGTACGTGCTAAGTAAATGTTCACGATTTTACCCAAGCGTATTTAACCCAACGTGAGAAGGAGTGAGCCCAATGCTGTAGTAGGTTTTATCACCACGTAGTCTTTCACCGTATGAGCGTTGCTTTCCATAGTCTGTGAAAAAGAGACCCAATGACTAGACTATGCATATACAGCACTGCAGGCGGCGGTCTTGGACCTCGAAGCTTGATGAAAATCATCACTCGCTGAAAATCAGCGCAGCGGGCTCGAGCCCTAGCACATGCTGGGCCAGATGCCACTTGACTTCGGCAGATGCACATCAAACAGGCTAAAAATGTTTATTCTATGTTAATAATTTGCTTTATTTTCATTTTGACCTGTTTTTTGTATTTCTACTGTAGTCAAAAAAATTTCGTTATTTCGTCTTCTTCTTTTGAAGTTGCACAAGTGCAAAGTAGGCATTTCGCCACTAAAACATATATTTTTTAACATAATAAAATGCCCTGCGTTAGATGTGAATACGGAGTAATCACATTATTTCTTTAACGTGTGTACGTAAACTTCCATTGCAATTGGTGTACATCAAGCCCAGAAAGGACCCTACTCAAACGACCAAAAAAAAATCTATTTGATCTAGTGTGGTAACAAAAAAAAACTGCTAAATGCTGTTTATAAAACTTCTATCTACTGTTTTGGTGTTTTTCCTTGTTGTGGACCTAAACGACATAGTCGATTTAGGATTTTTATCTACAAGTAATTCTAATTGCTTATTTTTATTAATACAATTACTCATAACCTATCTATGTTTTTATTTTTTGTAACATACTCTTCTATTTTCTTTTTTTGGACATTTTGTGAAAAAGATCACAATCCAGAAAACATTCCAGTGATTATTATTTGCATTAATACCTATAGGTAGTCTAGTAAATAACAATAATATTATTTTATGTTAAATTACATAATACGAGTATTACCACAAATATTTAATGATTATTCGGTTAATTACATCGATACACTATTTGGCTTTTATTGTAAATAAATCACAATTATATTATACAATATGTACACGTAAACTTAAATATTTTATTTATTCGTATTTAGGGTAAATAATGTTCACTGAAAAATATGTTACATCCGGTATTTTATTTTCAAATTAATAAAAAATAAAGCGGTTGAATATATTATATCTGTGCATTATTTCGATGGTGTGTATTTTCAGAACAGTTACATAATTTTAGGCACACAATTGGTATTTGTTAGTTGAAGAATGTTACAGTTTTTGTGAAGATATTATCAATAAAAATGAGAGTACGTATTAAAGTGGTAATTTTTTTGTCAAATAGCTTTACTACAATCCTTTGAGATCTAACCAAAGGAAGAAAATTGAGAAAATTCTTTCATTTGAACTACGTGTTAAGAAAGAAGAGACATGATAAGTAGTTTAATTTCAGAAATAACTTAGGTAATGTTCTTATTAGTAAGGTATAGTCTGATTACGTAAGATATTTCTTAACTTAAGTAAGGTATTTCTGAAATTAAACTTAATTACTTAATGCAGACTTAGGATTCGCGCATTAGATGGACCACATATAAAGTTCCTACACTTTTTGAAATACCTATTATCTTATTATATAGAGGTATTTCAGAAGTGGGCGTGAACTAAAATCTTCACTTCCTAAAGGATTTGTTGACGCCCTCCGGTACTTCTTGTCCTTTTTTCTCCTTGTATAGAATTGTGCGATAGAGACAAATCTTTAATAACACTTCGAGTATTTAGTTACAGGTTGTTCGCAATGGATTACTGTTGCGGTTAATCAACAAACAATTTATAGTTTCATTGGGATATTGTCCTTATCTCTACTACATCTGAAACTTTTAATATCATTTTGATAAATGACATTGGAAACAACAGTACCTATATTCCAAAAAACTGATCTGACGTCAAAATCGTCACAGACTTTGATTTTTTCATGGAGCATAAAATTGTGCGTTTAGCGGCTTACCAAAATGTAGTTCTAGAAAAGTATTGAGTAAGGTAAAATACAAATGAAATGCTGCAGATTTAGAAAAAAAATACTCACGTAAAGAAATACACAGATTCGAATGCTGCAAGTGCAAAATAATATGACTTTGGACTTATTAGATGCAGATCCTGAATGATAAGATCCGGGGTTAGAAGATGAAGATCCTGGATCCGATGAATGTAAAGTAATAGAGCTAGATATAAGTGCTGAGAGCTTGTCGGAAGTCGTGCAGGGCGGCAAGCAGTTGCGGCGCGGTGGGGCGCGTGGCCGGCGCTGACGCCCAGCACCATGACATTAGACCGAACCTGGTGGTAAACAGTACAACTTCAAAGACAGTCTTATTTAATTAAGTAATTGATCAGCGCTATGAATGACTCAACAGTATAATCCACAAGAGCAATTCCAAATCGTACATGAGATATGAAAAGTTAAATGTTTAAAATGGGTATTATAGCGCGAAGATTAACCAAAGATAAGCATTCAGCTTACCTTCGTTGTTTGCCCGACGTTTCGACACAGTTACATGTGTCGTGGTTGCGAGCTGTAATACGCGTTTTAAACATTTAATATCATGTCAGTGCGCGTTTCCTTAAAAAATATGAAAAGTTCTCTAGGAAATGGTCGAGACGTAGGTATAAGGGTGACAGAGTGTGTCAATGAATTGAAGAACACCTACCTTCTCGGCATGCTATTACTAGAGATTCTGTCCTTCTTTTGATTGCCCTTCTTTTGATTGACTTCGCGTTACAGATAAGCCTCGTCTCATCGACATCTACATCTCTACATTGTTGCATGTGATTTCAGGATTGACGACAGTTAACCCTGAAATTCCGGTATCGAAATTTTCTTGAGGGCATAACTGACTGAGGTAAGACTTACAGCTCGTCGGGGCAGCTGTGCGGCTCCGAGGGTTCTAGAAATGATAGTACAAGAGAGAGACTCACAGCTCGTTCGGGCAGCTGGCCGGCTCCGAGGTTCTAGCGAAATGAGTACAAGATATGGGGACTCACACTCTCGGGGCAACTGTGGCATCGATGGCTCAGTGAAATGGAGTAACCAAGAGATGGGAGGACTTCACAGCTTCGTCGAGGCAGCTGTGCGCTCCGGGTTCTAGGAAATGAAGCTACAAGGAGGAGACTCACAGCTCGCGGGGCAGCTGATCGGCTCCAGTGATTCTTAGAAATTCAATGTACAAAGAGATGGGAGAATCACACTCGTGCGGCACTGTGCCCCCGGCTCGACGCGTTGCTTAGGAAATGGAGTACAAGAGTATGTGGAGAGACCACAGCTCGTCGGTCGCGTCAACTGGGTCTGCGAGTGCGCTATGGAAATTGAGAAGACAAGAGATGGGAGACTCACAGCTCGTCGGGGCAGCTGTGCGGCTCCGAGGGCTCTAGGAAATGAAGGTACAAGAGATGGGAGACTTACAACTCGTCGGGGCAGCTGTGCGGCTCCGAGGGCTCTAGGAAATGGAGGTACAAGAGATGGGAGACTTACAACTCGTCGGGGCAGCTGTGCGGCTCCGAGGGCTCTAGGAAATGGAGGTACAAGAGATGGGAGACTCACAGCTCGTCGGGGCAACTGTGTGGCTGCGAGGGCCGGTAGCCGGCGTCGAGGAAGGCGCCGGCGTCGGCCGCGTCCAGCTCCGCGAGCGGCGCCGCGCCCAGCGTCGACACCTCCCACAGAGTCACACCCAGGGACCACTGCGAAACCACATACATTTCTGTTATCTCTGATGAAGAAGCGACCAAAATATCTCCTTTATCGCTTGGGTATTCACTTACAGTCCGACAAGTATCATTTGGCATGTAGCCAATAAGTTGACGGTCCATATTCCCTAATATATAATAATTCCCTAATGGATCAGACAGTAAGTACCTGTGAAGACAGATCGTAAGGCGCTTGTCTTTCAGTGAGAAGATCACCTGCCACATTTGTCCACATTCATTAACGGCACACGTCGGTTTTTATGGTTTTACTACTACATACACATTTACAAATAAATACGTCTGACTTAGAACGCAATGGGAATAGTCATAAAAAGTAGGAGATCCATCCAAAAAAGGTGACTTATTATCATCAAACTTACGACATCCGAAGCGTAACTGTACTGATTGTGCAACAGAGTCTCCGGAGCCATCCACTTCACCGGTCTGTTCTCGTTGTCTCCCAGGCAGTGGTAGTCGTCCGGGAACAGGTCCCGGGATAGCGCGTTGTCTGCCACCTTCAGACGGAGCTTCTCATCCACTCTAGAGGGTGGTGAGAAATTATAAGTTTAATACCATTAGAATTTTTTTTTATCACTATGAACAAGCGTTTGATCACCATCCTGCTGATGTTAAGTTTCGTGATTTTTGTAATTTTTGTCTCGTAAAATACACTTTTCAGGCGACCAAAGAAGAAAGGATTACTTTACATCGTCGGTCCAGAAAACGGTCTACTATCCTAAGTTTGAAAGTAATATTAATGTTGACGACATGTTTCATTATTACCATGTCATTGTTTGTCACCTATATTTTAGTGACGCATGAAGCGGATTTACCCTATAGTATGGCATTTCATGATAGGCGGACGCTTCTATGGGCTAATATTTATACTTACATGATATGATCCGCCCTTTAAAACAACACAAACACATTCCTCAAAACAACATCCCCAAATAACTTAGCAAAACCTATCCAACTCACACACAGTTCCTGGCGGCCACGTCAGCGTGTATGATCCTCTGGACATGGAGATATGAGAGTCCGCACGCGACCTGAGCGCCCAACTCCACCAGCTCACGGGCTGCTGGTGCCGCTTGCTGGCCCAGCCGGCAGGAGGTCAGGAACCTGGTGGACGAAGTTTAGGAGCAGGGTAAGTACTTATTTTTCAGCTGTTGAATCACAGGTACTTGGCGTTCATAAATATTGGTGTAAAGCCAATGTATATCTAAATATAAAACGAAAAGCTGACTGACAGACTGACATATTATCAACGCACATCCCAAACGGCTGAACTTAGGCACTTGAAATCTGGAACAGACGTAGCTTAGGTACCGTAGGGGTGCACTTAGAAAGGAATTCCAGAAATTCCCACGGGAACGGGAATTAACGGGAAATTACTTTAATATGAAAAATGTAAACCGCTCAAGTTAGACGTTTGAAATGTGGGATGCAGGTACTACTAAACTAGGCCAATGAAATCGCGGGGGTCCACTAGTATGTAATATAATTAATTCATCATGTTTGGTCACTGTTGTCATAAAGCCTTCCTCAAGGCGCGCTTTTAGCACATGTAATATTGCTTTGCAGATTACCATTTTCACTTTTATGTAGAAACCACTATTGTTTGTGGATGATGTGACAAACACGTTAAAGACAATGTTTTGTTTTCAATAGAAATAAAATACTAAAACATAGAAATAACGGTACCATCATATATGCGTATATACACCTACACACCCTACGTAGTAAGGGTAAATAGGATCTTGACTTGATGCCAAAGGTTACGCTCGATTCTAGGTCACAATGGATAAAAGTCGTAACCAACACTCTTCTATCTTATTCCCTCACCTCTTTAAATTAGAAGAGTGAGAGGGACAGCAGTACACCAGCAACGGCCTCCTGGCTTCCTCAGCGCAGGCGGCAACCGGCGCCAGCACGTTAGCGTGAGACAGCCCACAAAGACGAAGACCTTCTGCCACCAGTAAAGCAGCTTGCATCGCTGATGCTGTGTCTGTGTATAAAATTAAGTTCTTGATTTTACAAGGGAGGATTTGAAAAATCTTAAAGCCATGAAAAATAATTATAGCCTAAAACCAATAACGAAAGTAAAATCAGCGGTTGGTTATCTTAAAAAATACACTTCACGCCTTTTAATCCCAAAGCGGGGTAGGCAGAGGCACTTGCTTAATATGCAAATGCCCACGGTTCACCAAGCGTATTTAACCCAACGTGACAAACCTGTCCAACCGGTTATCTTACTAATATTATAAATGGGAAAGCGAGTTTTTTTTTTTTTACTGCTGAACCGATTGCTTTGGAATTTTGCAGACGTATAGTTAGAAGTCCGAGTTAAATAATAGGGTACTTTTTATCCCGGAAGAAAATGATATTCCCGAGGGAAAACAAAAATATTCCTTTATACCGTAATATAACTGAAGTCCACGCAGGCGAAGCCGCGGACGGAAAGCTAGTTTTACATAGAAAGTAGTGTTCAGAGCCTTCCAAAAATATATAAATATATAGAAAAGGAACCTAGTTTCGATCTCGGACTTAACTTTCTCACCTGGTTAGATGTGAGCCTAGGAAATTTAGGAGGGCCTTTACCCAGGAGTAATGCATTCACTTTACAAAAGGAGGCAAGATTATCATATCAATACTTCGGGATAGAAAGGTCGTAAAAGCCACTTTTGGTCATATTGTTGGCAAAATCATGAATGCTGCTGGCTTATGCAGAATTTTGCGCTCTATCGATTGGTCTATATAACGGTAAGTTGATGATATGGTTCATACGACCTTTCTACCTCGAGGTATCGATATCTATGACTTCCAATACAATAGGTGTCATACGCATCAGACAAGGGATATTCGGAAGAAAGAATTCTAAATGGAAAAAATATCATATCAGTGTGGAAAAACATTAAAAACGGTAACTCTTGTTACAGTAATATGTATTGCTAAAAGTACTTACCATTGACAGTCTTAACAACAACTTCTTCATAAGTGTCACCCCTGCGGAAGACACCCTTGTACACCTTCCCAAAAGTGCCCTCCTGCATGAGAATCTCCAGCCTAATGTTGGAGCGCGGGGTGGACAGATGTCTCAGCTGTTCAGATGGATCCGTGATGCGGTCCTTTGGTGATGTTTGCTATTGGAGAAACGAAATTTGTCATAATGTGAGTGTCTAATAGACAAACTTGTTATTTCTTCACGGAAAATATATCAAACGGATTTTATTAAAATTTGGTACGGATATTATAACCTGGTTTGGATGGACCTAAGCTGGCTGTATTTCATCCCCAAATTTCGAAAAAAAAACGAAAAATTCAAACGGATGAGTGGAGCTATGTTAAAAGTAGCTAAGACAAGAGATTCTATCCTAGTTAAGTACACCCTACCCTTTAGTTTTCAAAACAATTTAAATTCGAAGTATAATTCGTCCAATATATTTAAGAAATTAAAATTATGTACGTACGTTTCTGTAATATTACAACACTTAATTCTCAGAGAATTGTGAATTCCTCATAATCTTTTATTACAATATTACGTGCTCGCACTTCTTCAAACGCTTTGCAGTGAAGGGGTGTCCCTAATTTGAAATCTTGGTCCCCTGCCAAGACCAATACTTGTCGCCCTGCAGATCCTTAATTGCATTACATTCGTATCACCTCAAGGCTACGGGCCCCTGCTACAGTTTCAAATTGTAACCCTAATGAGGTAAAAGGCTCGTCTCGTGCACAATTGAAGTTCCTTGGGGAAACACTTTTAAATAAATATGGTTTTAATTGTTGAATCTCTCCTTGTCATTGTTGCATGCTGAATGTGCTTTCTTATTGCGTTCATTAAAATTTTCTTCCTTACCGCTTTGTTACTTGTTTACAATGAAACTTGTCTGCACTTTCTTTTCGTTCGTTTTTGGTTTAGTTGGTTTCGTCTTTTGTTTATTTTTAAAACTCTTTGCTTAACATTTCTACAGATAAACTTACAATATACACTACTAATGTTATAAACATGAATGTTTAGATGTTTCTTCATACTTTTTCACATAAAAACTACTAAACTGGAACAATAATACTTCAAAGTTTCATTAAAATGCGCATATACGAATGACATAGGCTATGAATCTGCGAGTAACACAGCTGGAGTACTATTAATCCCAAATCGGGATAGGCAGAGACACTAACTTATGAAAAAGAACTTGTAACTAACTGAAATACTCTAAACTCTTACCTGAGAGACATGTGTGAGATTAGAAGCAGCGTAGTACGACACCCGAGACTCAGGTTTGGCGTACACGTGGTCGCCTATTTGTGTGGTGGCGTACGGTGACGGTGATCGGCGACTTCCTGTTTTTTAGCAGAAAAAAAAATGTGCAATTTACAAATTAGGTGTATTAACAAAAAAAACTTTTTGTGAAAATCTTGAAAAACGGTTCATATCCTAGTAGTGTTAGACATTAAAAATCGATTTTGAAAAACGTGTCTTCTGTTACTAATTTTATCACACAAACACACAATCATTGTACGTTCCTTTCTTTTTAAAACGCTCTTCACTGATATTTATTTGACAAATATTACAAAAACATCGCAATGTTAGTTACATTGATAATGGGCTTTAATTATAACGTACTTTGAAGTATCCGGACCACATCAGACTGACTTGAAGGGGTCGAAATAATCTACACCAGAATTTATTGCTCGTGTTCTGTGTAATGAATTTCAGTGGGACACAAAATCTCATGTAGGTGTTTCACTCACCGACGAACAAACACCTACTTAAAAGCAGAATTAAATCTATTGAAAAACCGTTTGAACTATTTTATACTACACGATTAAACAACGGTCGGACAATTTTGTCACCTGTTGTCCAACGAGATGAACAAATTTGACTAAAGTATTTTGTTGAAATAATGTAAGAAACTTGACAGATTTGTGGCTTTTCATAGTTAGATGTAATGTTAGGAACTAAACCAAATTTAAATGGGACCAAACGGGAAGTACCAGCTTTAAAAATCTAAAAGTATTAACAGAAATTGTATTGAGGTAACAAAATAAAAAAAATACCGACGAATTGAGAGACTCCTCCTTTTTTTCAAGTCTGTTAAAAATATCATACCAGGCTAAAGCGGCTCTGGTGAACCTTACTGCTAAGAATGCATATCGTCTTTAATTTCTTTGCGGGATCCAAGAAGACGGTGATCTAAACCGCGAGTTTGGTTCCAGAGGCAGGATATTCTAACCACTAGACCATACAGATCGTCGTAAAATTTACTTACCGAATGGAAACTTATGTAGACTTGCGATGGTGGCGTAAGATCCAGTTGAACTCGGAGGTCTTCCGATAGTGTCCAGCCGAAGCAGCACGTTCTGGTGACTACCGTACGCCGCTGTCGTGTACGACGTACTGCAAGAGGAGGACGTGTAAGTGTACACGTTTCTAATGGCGGCTCCAGATTAGTTCCGTGAAGCTCCGTGAACTGGTGCGAACGTGAATGTGGATGGTTTTCGCGGGGTTCACGCACGTTCACGCCTGTTCCCCGATCTGAGTCGGTATTCCGTGAATTCACGGCACTAATCTGGAACCGCCATAAAACACTTCCGAGGAGGAGAATGGAAACGTCATCACACACACCTAGCTCAGCGATCCAAGAAAGAAGTGACAATACAAATAACGCTCTGCGGTTTGTTGAAAAATCTTAGTCGCACGAGGTGTGACACAACAGCCAATCAGAGCACGCAGTTGTTTTATGTCGAGTCTTTCTTGACGTGCGTGTTCGGCCCGCTAGTGGATATTCAATTTACGTGAACAAAACTATTTGCATCTACTTTCATAGTGTGAACAGCCAGGATGTGGAATGTCTTGCTGGAGTCTTTCGTGCGTCTCGTCATGTCACGGAAAAATGTGTACCTAATGAACAAGTATGCTCTATCGTAGATCACATATCTGCTTAACATCAAAAAGCGTGGTGGTCAAATGCTTAGTCATTAAGCAATAAAAAAAATGTCGAAAATATGTAAGGACACTCATTCTCTTAGCTAAACAAATGCGTTCAGCTCCCTCCTCCAAGATGGCGATCATTTGTTATGTATGGGCTTTGAATTAAGTGTACAGTGTATTATCTTTGGGAATATACTTGACAGCCTGTTGTTTTGTACTTCCATCCTTCTCTGGCAACTTACTAAATGAGTGAGATAGGATTCAAGTACATTGTAAATGCTATCTGCAACTACCCTATACTATCTTAAACTTGTGTTCCCATAGTCTTATTTTTTTATACGCCTACTTTTACCCATGCGACCGACCATTTGGGGCCTTGGGGAGGCTTATGTCCAGCAAATAATGTAATTTTCATAGTTTTGAAACACGAGTACAGTTTACTAGTTTTTAGAATATAGGTACTACCTTTTGTACTACTATCTTACGAATTTTCAGTGCCATAGTTTATTTTAGTTATGACAGATGGCGCTAGCTGTATTAGGCGGGATAAATTTCAACGAAATGAAGTTCAGCAGCAGCCAGTATTGAAGGTGACATATGATTTTGTAGTGTTTTTTTACATGTTACAAAAGTGTCTGAAGTCTGAATAACAAACCCAAACAATAAAAAACGTACTAAACTATAACTGACAGATCATCCTGGGCAGCTACTAGCGACATCTAGATAAGAAGGAGGACTTTGAAAATTCCCCATTTACAGTATACCTCAGATATATTCTTAAAACAAATTAACCGTAATTTTTGTGACACTCCAATTGTATCTACCCGCTTACGCATTTTTTAACCATTTGGTTGAGTTGAAGATATTTGACAACTGTGTCACCATTACAATTAATACTTAGCTTATGATATTAAAACAGAGTATTAGTAATACGTAATCCCAACGAATCGTACCCAATAACGTAAGCATTTTGATCTCAACAACAAACTCTTTAGCGTACATCCCTGTATGCCTCGATGCGATAGCTACTAAGGCCGCAGGCGAGCCGAGCAATCTATCACCCCCTGACGTGATACGGACGTGGGGCGACCCACATAAGCTTTGGGTCAACTTTGGGCCCAGAAATTGGTTCATTGTTATTCGATTAAGGCTATACCTTTTGTAAGTGAAGATTTCAGTGTATATTGTAACAGCCAGTAAACCTTGAGCTCACTTTGTTCGATGCTTCTTCGGAAGGTGTTGCATGTTTACGTTGTTATGGCCGTTTAGCTATTGACAGCATGGAAATTTGAACTTTTCAAAGGGAGTTCGAGGGTTGTGTGGAGTTCAAAGGCTGTTGATATTGAACACTTTTATTACCTGGCTGCCATAGAAATACAGTTATGTTGTAGTTATAATACAAGATATGAAAAGTTCACTAAATAATACTAGCAAAAGAATACAGAATGTAGCTAATATTGAAACGGCGTTTGTGACATGTGAATATTAAATGTAAGACAAGAGTATGTGTTAAAACTACTAGACGCATTTTCAGAATACGGGCTTCTATCACAACCTTTACAATTTATCTATCGACTATCAAGTACATTGATGCAAGTGGAAAGGCACAGGGCATCTCGTCTATGACACGAAGATCCTAGAGGAGATCGTCAAGGTCGCGAATCGAACGAGGGGTCTGGTGTGATTCCTCAAGGCAATGGGGTGGTTAAAATTGCGCCACACGAATCAAAAACAATAAATGCTTCGGACGTCGTAATGCCTTTTCGACCCCCGACGTAAAAACGACGGGATGTTATAAGTTTGAGGTGTCTGTGTGTATGTATTTGTCTGAGGCAACGTAGCTATCAAACGGATGATTATTTTTGTTTGAAAGCTGATTTAATCGACCGTATTCTTGGCTATGTTTGATCGATATCTGTTCACCCACTTAAAAGTGGGGATGAAAAATTTTACTTAAATAAATATGTTCATTTGGGGTATCAAATGAAAGAGCACGGCACTTATATTTAGAATCTGTTTATTGTATGAAAATTGGATAATTTGTTCAAAAGTTATGAGGGTTGAAAGTGGGGAAAAAAGTCACCAAATATGTCCAAATGGGGTATCAAATGAAAGGAAACGACACGAACATTTAAAATCGGGGGTTCTTTTAAATTTGCAATTTAATAGTTATATTATCTCAATTTATTCAAGCAAAACCGATAAAATTACATTAATTAATAATAACAAACTTCTAAATACACATGGATGCAATGTCGACACTTTTCGCAGAAAACACGAAACAAATTCTAATAACACCGTACCATAAACAAGATATAACAATGCCTTCAAGACAAGTAATTAATAATTTTCTCCTTTTCACTAATTGGCTGAACTCTCGGCGACGCGACAGTCCAAACAAAAACACAAAAGGCAAAGTTCACAACGAGTTTGTAATGAACAAGATGTATCTCGATATTATAACAGTCTAGTTAAAACTTTATCGACAACTTTCCAACACTACGGTACAAGGGGATTCTATGTCGATAGTTCTATAACGACACTAGGTTGGTAACTGCACTTGTTATTGAAACAGAATTCAATTAAACTTTAATTTCATTTGAATTCGTACTGCTACTGATACCAACATGGAAAGTTATGTTTGAGTTTCGGTTAAGTGTGAAGTGAACATTGCAGATCCTGGCTAATGTAATCTAAAAAGGATTTTTGTATGTTAAGAAATATAGGTGAAACATTTCACTAGAACTGTTATAACATATGTACACTCGCCGAGCTACCACGTAATTATGAAGTTTTTAACATATAAATATTCTGGATGTCGTTCATACTTCATTCAGTAAGTTTCCATGCTACTTTTAAATGGATCCGTAAGCAATAGTCTTAGAAACGTTGTTTGGCTCGTAAAAATAAACAAATTTTACTATGGCGTACTGAAATCTTCACTTTAGATATGTAAGAAATATTTGCAGTTTCTACGCTAACTAAATAAAAAATATATCTTTCTTTCAAATTACAATGAACACGTTAGAGCAACTTTTCAAAGGCCTAAGCCCAGCAGTGGACATCAGTTGGCTGATTTTGGTATTTTTAAAAAAAAATGGCCACTGACATTATCATCATCATCAGCCCATACTTGTCCACTGCTGGACATAGGACATCTCCGATTGCACGCCACGGTTTTCGGCTTCTCGCATCCAGTTTCTGCCAGCCATCTTGCGTATATCATTCAGTCCACCTTGCCTGAGGGCGTCCTACACTCCGTTTGCCGAGACGCGGTCTCCACTCGAGAACTCGT
>SJJU01006766.1:0-20999 GCA_012932125.1 Conopomorpha cramerella
AAAAATCCGGTAAATTGAGTTACAACCGAAACCTTACTAAAAAAAGCTCGCTCTATCCGATGAAATGTAAAACAAAGGCATATTTATGATAGAATAAAGAATTCGAATTCGTGTTGCCTTTTTTTAATTAACATTGAATTTAAAAAAATACATCAGAATTAAACCATTTTTTTCTTAGTATCATAGCAGACCTCCTTAACTTTAGTTTTAAAATATAAAACAGTAATATTCTCAGGAATTTCAGTGAGAAATAAACAGTCAAAGTGAAAAGTTATAAATCGCGCAACGTTTTTTGCAATTTCCCAAAACTACGGTTTTTTTTAATTGCGCCTTTATTATACTGAGGGTGCGATGTGTGTGGTCTCAAGTATACAGGGTGATTTGGAAACACCCAATGCCTACAGTTTCTATAGAGCCTGGCTATTATGCTTTACTTGTAGGTATAGTCTAGTTGCCTACGTATTTGGATAAGTAACACTAGTGAGATAAAGCGTCCCTACCTACATAATGAACGATCATGTACGATCGGCCAAGAAAGTGGTCTATCAGTGTTGATGATACTTCCTGTGCCACTAAAATATCAATAATTTGACTTGTTATGATGTCGAAGTGGGCTTTCGTTACTGAAACAATAGCGTAAGTACCTACTTTACTGATATATCAGCGTTTTCCCCATGGCACTACTCAATGGCACAACTAACTATAATAACCTATATCTAAGGTTAATGCTAATGGGAAATTTTCTTTGACGTTTTTCTGACAGATTTTCGGGCGGAGAACTGTCATTACTGTCAAACTTTGTTTGGAAACCCACTTTTCTGGTTGTAAACTACTTTGTTTGGAAAGTATGTCTTCAGTCAGAAAAACGTCAAAGAAAATTCCTCATTATAGAGGTAGTTTACAACCAGAAAAGTGGGTTACGTTAGGTAAGAAAATCTTAATTTGTTAATTGCATATTAAGCTGGTTAAAATCGAAACCTAGTAAGTCAGTTTTACAAGAATCTTGTTGTTGTTTGTTGTAAAAAAACCTGTTGTGCCATGGAGTTAGTTCAGGGGGAAGTACTGTTACCTGCTAGTGTGTATCATTTTGCAATATAACATTGAACGGACCTTAGCATTCAGCACCAAGGCTACAGTGCTAACGATTTCACCACGTAACCTTGTTAGGGTCGCGGTCAATCTCCGGAAGTCAGCCATGTTAAACTCGTACATTTAAATTTTAATATATTTTGCAAGAACGCACGCACTGTCTTATCATATATATTATATTCATATGCACAGTTCATATGATCATAGATTCGTGTTCTGGTTTTATTAATGTAGGTTCTTATTAATGTTTACCTAGTTTTAATGTTTTAAACCAATAAATAGGTAAGTAGGAATACAAAACAGAAAGAAAATGGGTGTGCCTATTTTTTAAAACTAACATTTTATTCTCACAGTAGTCCCTTTGATCATGTGTGCCAAAGCCACTGATATTCGCACGTAAAAACTTTAAAATGCATCCAGAGATAGATGCCACACACGACGCATACAAAAAAAAACCTCTATGCTACTAATGCCAAACCTATACTGACCGTTCATACTTTTCGACAGAATTAGAACAGACCCGAGAGAACACGTAGGGCATGCACCCTCTATGCCTACTATAGGTAAAACCCTAGCTTTTAAAAAAGTGAAAAAAAAATAAATAGAAAAAAATTATCGTGATCCATTTTGACGACGAAATCAGGCAAAACGGTTTGGTATGATTTAAGTCATAGGTTTAAAAATAAATACATTACGCACCCTTCCCAAATGCCCAGGGTTCACCAAGCGTATCTAACCCAACGTGATAGGAAGTGGGCCTATCGACGTTACAGGGTTCGCAGGTTTCATCAAGATGTTAAATAAACGTTGCATAGCGTAGGTACAGGTACATGGGCACTGAAATAGTGACACCTACAACCCGCAGACGCAAATACCTCACCACCGAAGCTCCATAGGTTATAAATTCACGCCTTTTAACCCCCAAGCGGAATAGATAGAGGCACTTATACAAAGCAAAGGCCCATAATATGTTTTACTACTTGAAAAGGTAGACGATAAAGAAAGTTAGCACTGTCGAATAGAATGAACGATCAGAACTCACGCCAGGTTGCAGCTTGTGGCCCTCTACAGTCATGGGCGCGTCCAGCAGTCGCGCTAGGAACGGAGCAGTGGGCAACAGCCGGAACGCCTCGTTTATAGCCGCCTTGATAGACGGCGCCGAGCTCAGCTGCGCGTCGTCGAGGTCCCCGCGGGCGGGCAGCTCAGAACGTATCCTGGTCTGCCAGTCTGGACGACTACTTAGTAAGTACAGCAGGAATACTAAGCTGTTCGCTAGCTGTGAAGTGTTGTAAGTTTGTCGATAAGAAATTGAAACTTCAAGCACTAAGAATGTTATAATATTATTACCTCGGATGCCATTGTCAGAAATGAAACAAATTGAAACAGGACCACACTGGAACCATCAACAATCTTGAAATTCGGTTCATCCAGTCGAAAAGTTTTGAGAGTTTTCAAGTTGGCAATTTTTTTATTAAATCACAATAGGATATTTTATCTTTTTGGTAGGCACTATGAATGGCCGAGACTGAAATAATATGTATGTATGTACTTAGGTTTACTTAGGTAACTACATTTAATTGATTCATACTAGAATGATAAAACACCCAGAATTATTGCAATAAATAAATGGATTCCACTCGCATTGCAAACTGAGACGTACATATAGTACACTTTTAATCGTAAAGCGTAGCAGGACTAGCAGGCATGCAAGTGCTCAAGCTCGTGCAAGTAAATAGATATCTACGGTCAGCTAAGAAAGTTGCCTGTCAGTTTTAATAACACTGCCTGTGTCATTAAATTATCAATAAGGTAGAGTTGTTATACTGTGACAAGTAAAAAAAGTAAACCTTTGTCTAATGAATGACATTCATGCGTCTCAACCGTAGGATGGTTGGACCAGATACTGTTATGGCTCTCCATAGTAAAGCAGTTACTAACCGTCTCAATGCCGGCAGTGATGAAGTCTATGACAGCGGCCTTCTTGTCGCGCATGTCGAGCGCCGGATTGTCCAGTATCTTGAGGAATATCTCCTGCATACCGTCGTCTTTTGCGTTGTCTTTACTCCGGCATCTCGCTTCCTCCATCAGCTCTGATACTATACTGGAAATTATTAGAATTTCAATCAGCTATGGCTGATACCAAAAACCAGGTGAACTTTTTGTACAAAATAAAACAATATCTATTTATTAATGTAAGGAGTTCATCATGTCAGCCCACTGACGTCCAATAAATTATCCTCTTATTTCTATACCGTCTTTAGTTTAATTACTTTGTGGGATCCAAGACAGGCTGACACCCCCGTGATATTTTTTTTTCCTAGCCTTTTATGATGTCCCTAGGCAATCTGGCCATCTTCCCACTGCTCACGATCCACTACTAGGTTTCTCTTCTTCCAGTCTCTATGCCCAGTCGTTATTGATTGAGTTCGGGTCTATTCTGGATGCCGCTGTAGATCCTGGCTTTAACAGGAGCCACAGAGTGGTAGGAAAGAGGATGGGATTATCCCGGTTATGACTTGCACTGCTAAAGTGTTTGTCTAAAAATATGTTGACCAATACCACAGAACTGTGTCAGCAGATATTGCACTTGTAAAATTAGAAATTTCATTGCTTGTAATCCATGTCCTGTTGTGTTTTACACCATGAACTACTTATAGTAGAAACATAAAAGTTAATGTGGCATTAGTTCACAGCTGGCTATGAAGACATGCGTATGGTTCGGTTTCAAAGTGAGTCATCTCCAAAACTGGTAATACCATTTTTTTTCTTTTTACGACTAATGAATTTATTTAACAAAACCATAGAATGGAGTTCACTCTCTTTAGAAGCAAACGACACATATGTACATACGTTTATAGGAGATATATGTGGGAGAGGAGAAAGAGATTTGTCTGGATCGTGAAAAGTGGAGGTGTGTCCATCAGGATCTCCCTGTCCAATACCTTAGAGGATATACTAATACCTAGTGAACTTAATAGTTCATCAAAATCACCTTGAATACAAAAATGAAAGAATCCTTACTTTTATTTTGCATGAGCGCATTTTGATGAAGCAACAAGTTCACTAGCATCCCCTAGGGGATCCTGATAGACAGACTCAGTGGAGGTCCATGATCTCAGGGTGTGACACGTATTATGTACTTAGGTATGGTATACTAAATCGAGAAGATTCTTAGTCTTACCTATGAATAGTCTCCTCGCTTCTAACAAAAGTCCTATACAGTTTAGTAGGGGCGAACTTCCACAGCGGTGCCCCGAAGTAAGAGTCCCTCTGAGCGCGGAAGTGTGTCTTGACAGCTGCGGCGAGCGCGGCCGCCCGCCCTGTCATCGAGCGCTCGAGGAAGCCGAGCCGGGAGCCCAGCATCAGACCGCACACCGCTGAAAAGGATTAACAGGTAAATGGTTTAGTAATTAATGTGTTTAACAAACAAAAATCGATAAAATGTCGCCATTTTAAGCCAGATATTTTAGTATTCGGTGATGGTGGTGAAGATCCGTTATGACAAAAAAAAATACTTGATTAGGTTTAGATATTTTATATGTTAGGTACAGTCAGGGACAGGTACTTGCAAATGGTTTTATCGACGAATATAGCTAATATCGTACATTTGGGGAGGCCTACGCCCAGCAATAGACGTCAGTGGGCTGACATGATGATGACATGAAATAAGATATTGATAGTTTGGATTATAAGAATGTGAGTATTAATTCCTGCACTGGAGCAAAAAATACTGGACCAATTTTGGCGAACTTTGCTTTGCGGTATGTTTAGTATAAACCGAGAAAATATTTAGTTTTGACGAAGGTATCCTTAACAAGTCAATTGCGGTATTTTAAGTCTAAGTCTTTTTTAAAATGGCAATCTATTAGCTTGTGCCAATAATTTTTGCCAGTGTCGAGTGTGGATAAGCAACGTGGTAAAAATAGTCGTCAATCGGCAAATTCGTGTCAAAGTCTTATTGAAACGTGAGGGTGGACCATCACATGCGTGGAACATTATACGGGATTAACAAATTGATCAAATAGGAGTCCTCTCCTTTACTTCTCACTCTCAATACATTATTTCTCATCACCAGCACATTACTACACTAAATCCACCACATTAACACAAAAATTAATTTTGAAAATGAGAAATAAAGAACGCCATTTGCATCTCATCGCTTCCCGTCACAAAGTCTGCGATATTTTAGATGACCGATCAGTACTGATTAGATTAGGTACCTATATAACAAGAATACATTGAGATAGGATAAGTATGTACCTAGAGTTTCTAAACGATAGATAACATATTGCTTAATACGGTATAAATGTAGATAGGTAAGTAATCTGACTCCTAGCCTCAACATGTAAATATAACTTGATTACAACACTGCACTGGATAGCAATTATAGGTATAGCCTTGTAATATAACCTCTGTATAAATAATGGTTAAATGTTTTGCCGTTATCGACCGTACGTTGAATTTATTCACCATTTTGAAAATGCTTATGTGCACTTCGATTTGTAGCGTTAAAAGATTCCTTTAATAAAGAAAAGATCACTAGATATACTGTGGGTGAAAGGACCCCGAGCTTAGGCTTATATAGGCTCAGAAAGGTTGCTAGGCTCGTCAATATGAACTTCGGCTACGGCGACAATGAGGGGAAAGGCAATACAAACCCTATGCAAAATATTGTCTAGGTACTCCTTATATTGTATGGAGTTGAAGCATTTTTTTTTAATTTCCTTGCATTACGGCGACTATAGTACAAAAGACGTAAGTTCTTAATTTTCACGAGTCCAACAACGTTTCTAAGACCATTACTTCTGTGGGGATCCATTTGCACGGAGTAATGTTAAAAGATGAAGAAACGTTGCTTAGATACTCTAGGGCAACCTGTAATGGCGGTAAAAGTGTTTGTAAATAAATAAATAAATAAATCTTTCACAAATTAAGATTAACTTCCTATATATTAGATAGGTATCTATCTCTTACAGTAATCGACGAGTCTTCATTGCTTCCACTTCCGTCCACACTAATTCATTATAGTCTATTTGAATGGTATGACCATCCGTCCATAAATATCACTTTTCTCTTATCCAGCATTTCCTAAAATAGTCTTTGGAGACGGTATGATGCCTCCTAGGATGCAGTAGTCGATGAGAGGTGGCCAGCTCCTCGTCAACTGCCTTTCTCATTTTTGAATGTAAATATAATATTTATCAGCTATTATTTTTACGTTTTAGACCAACAAGGGACATCAATTACCTAACCATGTAAAATGGAAAACACCAGATTCTATCAAATGCAGCAAAAAATGCCTCCTCATACCACTATTGACGACGTCACAATCACACGATGTTCTCCAATATTAGAACAATAATTCTAACAAACAATTTCGCATCAGATGACCTCATTCATTCCAGTTAGAAGTAAAGTAAAACGCATACCTAAATACAAGCAACAAGCATGCGGCGCGAGTATATTTCATAACTATAATTCGTAACCTAACCTTCGAACATTAGTTGTACATGTGCCGCAGCGAAATGCGGGCGATACCAGCAAGTAACACCATTCCTAAGACATCTGACCTATAATATTTTATCAACAACAACGTCACAACAAACTGACATGTGGTGCATCATAGCGCATAGTGCACGCGATGTGCCGATTTCAGCTGAGCTAGTATTCTAGAAATAGACCGTAACCGATGGTCATAACAAGTGCAGACTTTCTGTCGGGGATACAGAGTTGCTTTTGTTGGGACCTTAATGAAAATAACGCGAAAGTGTTGTTTAAAAACGTTTTCGATAAGTACCTGACCTATTAGATCTCAGTAGATGCGATGATAGGAATGGGCTACTCTTCTGTCTGGTTGTCTTATTCTGATATCAATACTTTGTAACTTCACATTTTGGTTTCTGTCTTGCTGTTGCTTATGATGTTATGGTTTAGATTTTTTAAACTGTAAGTACCTTATAATTAGGTAAACAGTGTCGTTTTAGTGCGAAGTAATAGAAAATAACCCTCCAAACTACTAAAGATATTGAGTATTGATACTCGAACTGACACAAAACTTCGTTAAGTCTCTTTTGATTAAGTATATTTTGTAGCTATCATCATCATCCGTTCAAAAAAGTTTAATTAGGGTCCTACTTTTTTAAATGCAAATTAAACTTTAGTTTTAGGATGGACCAAAATTTAGGACACTAAAGGGAAGATGTAAGTCGTAAATACTAACAAAAGGTACCTGTGCAATATTATCTAGATAGTCTAGTAAATAGTAACTAAACCTATATTATAAGAACCTTACTGTACACTTAGAACGCAATAAACATTTTGTATTTGTATTTGTATTTGAAGGTGTTAACTAATTCCGTGACTTAGAATTAGAACAGAGTAGTGTAACATGTTACTCGTATATCGGTAATCTCGTAATCAAATTTGTATCATCGTCCACTGTTAGACATAAGCATCCCCAATTTCGTATAATGTAATGCAATGTTGCTTCTACTTTTGTTACTACAGAATTCGGAATTCAGCTTCTGATACTTAAAAATAAGCGTAAATTTTATAAATATTTTGTAGGTAAGAATGTACTATAAGTACCTACCTACATACATACATACATTTCTTTCGTTTCTTACTATTGGCATGAAATTTAAGATGTTTGTGTCGGGGAAAAATTCGCGTGGTCAGCAAGTAAATTCTTATTTCTGCCTACAGTCTGCATAAGTTAGCACCATTTTTCAATACTTCATGATCAAAATGTAATGCACCACGTTTTCATATACCTACATGTGTTTAAAAACTGTATGCTGCCTATACTGCCCCTAATAGGAGAAATGACACAAATCCTTTGCTTTCCGCGTAGAATAATGATCCTTAAGTGGATATGAGGTTCAGTCAGTAATTGAGGACATATTCCCATGAAAATCATGTGATGTTACGCCTTTGCTTCCTATGACGGCTACTGCCAAGCAGTCAGCAAATTAACCGCACACCTACATTCGTCAGAAGGCGCTGAAGCATGAGGTCCCTCAATTTTGACAAACACGCCACCCACAACTCGACACACTCCATTTGCCATTCATGTGAGACTTGGTGGAGAAAAAAAAAAAGACTCTCGTAGACTCGTAACCGGCAGAAAAAGAATGATCCATATATTGGATCCGGTCTGAATGACTCATGATGGAATGGGTACACAGTTTTAACTTACAGTCAATGAGAGGCAAAGCGTGTGTCACGTCATCATATTATTTTTTTAGAATAGGTACTGTTCAATTTCAACATTGACAAGCTGAAATTTTCGAAAACTTATAATTTATAAATAATAGGAAAAAGATGACGCCATTGTCCCGTTCCGCAAGCGAGTGTATAACTGCAATGTTTGACGTTGCCAGATCAAACTACCGTCCGTATACCGACTTTACAGACAACCATTTTTTAATAAAAGTCGTTCAAAGTTACTCACTATAAAAATTTCAAGAAAAAATGTGTATGTTTTGTTTTAAAAAAATGTGTTCTTCTAATAATTCCTATAGCCTGGAAAAGTTGTTGTGTTACCAGCAGTTTACCTTTCCCGTGGGAAATTCGGGATAAAATATAAAATTTAAAGAAAGATTAACTAACAAACATTCTAACATGAACCCAAAAGTTTTCGTTTATAATATTAGTAAAATAACAAAAAAATTACCATAAAGGATCTAAAGTATCACCATTTATATTTAAGTAGCATGTAGCCTAGTTCAAAGAGACAAAAATAACTCAGATCCACTATCTATCTTCCAACTCTTGTCATACATTTCGACCAACTATTTGTCTGATCTGTCTTTGTTTGCTTTTTCTTTGTCTTTGAACCATTTTTCGCAAAGTTCGTCGACGTCTTGATAACCCTGTACATGTTTACCATAACAAGAGAAATACTAGCAGCAGAAATTTATACGCAAAAACCGATCCTTATGAAAAGACGTGATAACCTGGTGTCCCTCAAGCAATAATCCTCATACAATGTTAAAAAATAGTGCCATAGGTTAGATAAATAGTGCTCTTACAGTTTCGAAGTTGTAGCTATAGCTTCAGGCTCAAGCCACAATCCTCATCTCTGCATCAAAATAACGATTTAAAAAAATTGTGCTCTCATTATGCCGATATCCAGAAATAGTCGTCGATCGGTTCCGGAGTATTGAGGTAGTCTGATGAGGAATATGGCTTCAGGTTTTGAAAACATCAATATTTCCGTAGTCTGCAGCTATTCGCTTGAAACTTGTGTAAAAAAAATAGTGCTGAAATAGCCTCCGAGCCATGATAACTTCGATCAGATTTTTAATACCGAAATAAAAGACATTACTTTACTTACTTTCTCATACATTTTAGTCCAAGTACACTCAATTAGAAAAGTGATAACGATTCTTCCCAAACAATGTTTTTATATTTGTTCAATCCATTAATTTAGGATTTTATTTTATAGTTTGATATTTTGTTTAAACATTACCACTAAAAGTTACTCTTCTCAGAGAGGGCTCAGCAGACACACCCTACAGAGAAGTGGCAGAAACAGTGGCATGCCCTTTTTATAAAATAGAATAGAACTTCAGTTTTCCTCTTGTGAAATCAACTAAGAAAAGTAACAGTAACATCTACATTCTTCTTGATTCGATCTTCATCCGAGCGCACACGACCTACAATTAGCTGACCGATTTTTCGACTGTGGGAAATAAAAAAAAATCGAATGTTCTATGTTACATGCAACACACACGCACTTAAAGAGCAGAATTCTTTAAAAAATATATATCCTACACAAGACGAACGATCATAGAATAAAAGTAGTTGTATCTCTTTCGTTTCCCACTATCTTTGACAGATTGACTTTGTTTTTTTTAGAAAACATATCATTACTTTTCTTTGTTGTATTAACCCTAGTGAAGGTATCGAACAAAATACAGACAAGCTGATCTTAACCGATATATTTTGTATAGGTAAGCCAACTACAGTCGCGGGCCACTGCAATTACACTTAATTGTATTACTTTAAATAGGTATACCCCCCGATTGCACTGTCGCCAAACATGTACAAAACAACTATTCGTATCTTTCACCCTGTATGAGTTGGACTGCGCCAAAACATGTTGCATGACTGATGTTTGCAACATGTTTTGGCTTCAGTGAAAACGCACTACCGGGCGTTGTATAAAGGCCCATTTTCGCGTCTCCATTTTCTTGCACGTGTTGTGTACACAGATCAGTCTCAAGCCACTATAATATGACGGTAACACATTTTTATTAAAAAGCAATAATAATTAACCAATGAGTATTTTATTTATTAGCAGACCTGAACCACTGTTGCTCACCTTGCCTGAGTAACATAAATGATGTATTTTGAATTATAACTAAGGCAATCACTGGAAACAGACTTCAATGGCCACATAAATAAACACTTTAACAATGTATCTTCGTACCTAGGGGCTTGTATGATTAATGGTCCCATTGAAAACCGAAGTGGTTCACCTATTGCGTTCTTATTTTAATCCACTCAGAATGCCCCAAGCTTGTAGAGTCTAATGTGGCACCTAATACAGACATAATATACTCAAACAATTATATCTATATAGCTCTACTATACCTAAAGAGGTTTTTATTAAAAAAAACAAGCATGATAAAGGCTTCCCATTCTAAAACCATGCATCGGAAAAAAAACACGTAAGTACTTCAAAATAGTATGCGGACCGAAGTTTTTTTTTCATTTCTCCGCATTGTTAATTTTTACGAGCCCAACAACGTTAAGACTATTCCCAGAGGTCTTTTAGACGCAGTACCTTAGGCCGCGATTAGTTAGAGTCAAAATCTTGCTTAGAACTGGCATTGATGTATGAAATTTGAACAGAACAAGCAACATTTTGACAAAGCAAAGTCGAGGGTTTCATGTAAAAATCTTGCCGTTAGGCATATACATTGCGCTTAAATCTCTGATAGCAGTAGCTAGTGTAGTGTATTGTGTACAACGATTCCCATATTAGGGTACATACACATACACATTCTAGATAAAGTCGATTTTGTCATTCGAGGGACAAATTTGACAGTTCTTAATCACTCCATCTTGTACTCTGCAAAGTTGTTTTACAGCAGTTACAGTATATTTCACGTGATAAAGGCTTTTAACTGTATTTGTATTCAATTTTCAGTTTAATTTACATCATTATTATCAGGCCATATTCGTCTTCTCTATATTTGCACGCCACTGTGATTTGTTTTCGGCTTCTCACATGCAGCTTCCTAATTTGCCTACATAACAATAAATTATCATATTACGCGCATAGGAACTGTCAAATTACTACTTACATAGTTTAGAGTAGTTTAGAGGTGTGCTTTTGGAGTGTGATTACGGTAAATAACCACAAAGTAGTCCAATATTATACAAAGCTTCTTAATAAGAACAATAGTTACGCGAATCGTACCAAAAGGATGCCACTTCGTGGAGCCTACCTACAAAGTATTACCTACACGTTTTTTTGTATCGAACAAAACATCATGACAGACGTAGCCACACTACACGTGTCCAATAATAAACACATTTATAGTCCGGCCCTGTTTAAGGCTGGTTTGAATTTAATTTTATGGCCCGTAATGTAAGCCCGAAACACGACGTGATGGTAATTTACGCTGTAAAAATGACCCTGATTTCGCATCCGCAACCATTTTGTGAAGAATCATCGTAAATGTTTAATAGTAGTAGGTAATATTGCCTGGCTACGTAATATGAAGGCTTCAAAATTCTGCATTCCACGTCGTTATTCAGCATCAAAATTAGCTGCAGAAAAGGCTTAAGTGACCACGCGACTGCCTGCTTCTAAGATAACTTAAAATATATAAGGGGCTTTTCCTGACATTTGACGCAGAAAAATAGCTCACTCAATCATATTTTTCACCGTTTTTGGTCTTAAACAGCAGGTTTATCAAGTGCGTATGTAAGATAAAACAAAAAGCAATTTAACATGATGTTGTATTTGCTATTTTTTTCCTCTTAAATTTGTTTTAAATTCCGGCTTTTGTAGGTCTTGCAGAAGTAATAGGAAAAAAGTGTTATAAATAAACGTAATGGAAAATAAGTACCCTGTTATTTTTCATAAAGGTTTTTCTCTTTTTTAAAGATTGATTTAGGTGGTACCATTTTCTTCTCTTCATACAATAAAATACAATTTTATTTGCTGAATAACTCTGGGTCAAGAAATTGGTCTATTAATTTTGACGACACTTCCTTCCTTTGGTGTCACTAAAACGTCAATATTTACGTAAATTAATTTTAACAATGAATGAAATCCATACGAGTTTCAACCTTAGAGTCGGAGACCAGATTCTTGACCTGTACCAGAAAATGGAGCCGACTAAATAAATCGATAATTCCCATTTGTTCTATACAAGAAGTTCAGAAGGAATGTGGAAGACAGACTTCCTCTTTCCTAGAGAAGGAAAAGAACGAACAAACTACTGTTGTTTCATAATATCTACAGAATGAAATTTCCCGACTAAATAGGCCTTATTAAGTACTTACATTCAAGTCCCACTCGATTAGTGATCTGTTCGAAACCGGTGACTGATCCATCGTGACGTCTCGCCGAAGCCAGGAGGTCCACGAAGTCATCGCAGATGGAGTTCAGCTCGGGCAGGAAGCCGTGGACAGTCGCGGGGCTGGTCAGCTCGGCAGTCAAATTTCGCCGGAGGTGTTGCCACTTCTCACCTTGTCTGGAACATGGGGGCATTTTGTGAATATTCGAGGACGAAATTATATCCTTATGGTCACGTTTACGTCTAGTCCAGGTAATCCTGACATACTCTATCTATGACGAAATCTATTGTTTCTGTAGATTTCAATAGGCGTTGAAATCAACGAAAAAGAATATTCGACCTCTTCATACAAAAATAACAATCAGCTGGTCGAGTTTGTATGGGGAGATATTCTTGTTTTCGTTTCTGTGCTGAATACCTGATTCGACTTTGGTATTTCAGGATCATCCTGTGTATAGCTAGTTTCCAAAGTAAGGACAAGTGTAGGCTTGTGAAGCTGGATATTGACGGGTCCTGACCGCCTTACGTCCTAGCGTAGACTTAAAACGAACCCATGACTTAGTAAGTGGAATTTAGTAAGTTCAAAAGCATGCTCTAGGCCTTCCTCCTCCCAACCCCGCCCCCAGCTAAATACCAAGAAAGAAATGACAAGTCATGTCACGCGCTGCGATTCTTTGAAACAAACGAAATCGCACTAAGCATGACATAAAAACCAATCACATTGCGTTATTATTTTACTTCCCGTTTTTTTTTCATGCATGAGCTGGACCTGCAGTAGCTAACATTACATTACTATTATCTATCGTGGTCTTAAATCGAACCGAAAACCTCGTAATCACTATTTTTTTGGATACAAACAAATGGAACAATTTTTTTTTTTTAATTATTGACTTATTAATATTGCATAATTTTATAGGTAAGTAGGAGGAAACGCAACTAGTGTGCCAGGGTACCTGGCTGCTGGCTCCACCTCGCAGGCCAAATGCGTGCTTCGATTATTGCAATTGCAATAATGTTTTGATTAAATAAAAACAACATTTGTTTTTTAATGCGCCGAAATGCCTTCGAAATATCCCTGTGTGACTTGTACACTAAAACAAGTAAATAATCGAAATATTTCGAGTCATGTTATACTTCGTCATCCGGCTTTTTACAGACGATACTTGAACTCAGAGCACTAGAAAAAAACTCAAAGTAAGTACGTACAGTCAAGGTTAAAAGTGTCTCAAACTCTTTAATAATTTAAGGGTGAGGTGTCAAAAAGAACTTTGGACTATCACTAATTTAGTCAAATTTCATACTGTGTGGCATTCAAATAATTTTTACAAAGTAGGGATAGTATGAGTTCACTTGGTAAATCTCACCGTTTGCTTAGAAAAAAGTAGGTACACCCAAGGTTAAAAGTGTAATAAAATTTGTTTATTATTTTAAAGCTATAAATAGTATGTAATCAATAATACGAACTAAGTACCAAAACAACTGTTAAAAAGCTGAAAGCAACCTACTTTATAAATACCTACATTATTTAAATGAAATGCAATAAAGAATTGAGTATTGAGTATTTTATACTTCATGTTTTTCTATGATATTGTCTTTTCGACTTTTCTGATGGATTACAGTTTTTACCTTTACACCAAGAACTAGTGTTTTTTTTTGCAGTCGATAGGTATTATTATTTACTTTTTTTAATATTAAAAATCATCACCTAATACTTCCTCAAAAAGGTATAATAAGTAGCTACCACAGCGAGTTTAATATCATTTGTTGAACGGTCGATCGATAAGTGAATGTATGTATTTACTTATCTCATTTTTTTTCATCCAATAAATTATCATATCGCTTATGCAACTTTTGAATAACGAACGGAAATTATAAAAAAGGTTTTTGAAGGCTAACTTCGTTCAGGCACCCAAAAGAATAGGCACATTACGTGACCGGAAAAGTATACGGGTTACCGAATATGTATGTCTATAACATAGATAGCTCGCTAAGGTACCTTCATTCAAGGACTACATCTCACATAACTGTCATTTCAGTCGATTCAAAATTAAATAATATCAGACTTAATTTATCACTACGCATAGTGTAGGTAACTGTGTAGGTACACAATCAGAGGTAGGTACGTAATATTCAAACAACAAAAGAAAGAATAACAGGAAAAAGATTAAAAAATTACCTACTTGATTACAATCAGTTTTGGGAAATATAAAATTAGATGTAGGTACATACCACCAATACCAAGGAAATATTACGGTTTTCGTAGTTTTCCTCAATTTGCTGCTCAGATTTTACCCTTGTTCATCCTATTCTCATTAAAACTTCTCAATAAAAGTTATTAGTCTATAAACAAGAAAATAGAGAAAACTTAAAACGATGTTATAAGAAATTAATTTCCTACGAAAATTGTTCAAATTCAGTTCCACTTCGCAAAAGAAGTCATACAAAATACCAAACTTTCTTTTGCAACTACAGACGATTACTTTTCATAATGGGGGCTTTTGTAAGTTATCCTAAGAAGTGTAAGTCTGGCATCGGCATCGTAGCGCCAAACGATGTGCATTGCTGATTTCGTTACTCTCATTTTACTGCCGTCCTTAGTAAAACAGCGATACACATCGTTTACCACTTCAGTGCCAGAGCGATGAAACTATGAGAGTGTAGGCTAGCTAACAGACTAGGCTCCCTGGTATCTAATACATATTTACCTGTTATTCTAATTGCAGTGCCCCGCAGTTTCACCCGCGACTCCTAACGGTACCTACAATGTTTCTTAATAATTGAACTGCCAATCAATACATCAGATATAAGGAAAACCCTTTGCCCTTTGATATTTTACAATCGCTTATAAAAAAAATTATAAACGGTGATTGAACTGGTCATCTCATGTACGTATGTAATTAAACTAAAGGGTTTTCTTTTTGTTGTTGTAAAATGTCAGGAACGACTAGATTGATCGGGACAAAAACATTTTTGCATTTGACAGTCCAATTTATTTTTGATACAACGTAATCCCCTTAATAAGGAAATGTCAGATGATAGAAAAGTACAAAACATTGAGTAAGTTCCACATTGTATAACATTTGTTATTAGAGAATAATCAGTGGACTATTTTGGTAGGCCTAACCGAAGGTAGATATCATGGTCTACTTATTCAAAAGTAAGTTTACTTAACAAAGCAATGAGGAGTTTTCTAAAAAAAAAAACAATCTGTCAACGGTAGATGAAAACGACAGAGATGCAGCTATTATATTATTTGATCGTTCATCTTCGCACTCTCTCTTTTGATGATTTTTTTAAAGATAATATTATAATCATCATTATAATGGCAAATAGTTGTATGGCCATTGTGTTACTACCTGATATCCTTACTTCCTTACTAATATTATAAATCGGAATGTGAGTTTGTTTGTTTGTTCCGCTTTCGCGCCGTAACTACTGAACCGATTGCTTTGAAATATTGCATACGTAAAGTTAGAAGTCCGGATTAAATAATAGGGTACTTTTTATCCCGGAAAAAGTTGATATTCCCGAGGGAAGCTTGGATTTTTCCGTAGGAATGATAAGTATTCTTATAGTTGTCCTTTATTCCACGATATAACCGAAGTCGAAAAGCTAGTTATAAATATGTAAATACCTATTTATACACATACCTATTTGACGCTATCCAATAAAATACTATTATCAGGTTAATGATAAAGAATTTTCCAAAGCCGTCCACTACTTTTTGAATTTATCCGTTACAAATATACAAACATAAATAGTACATATTATCTTTCCTTTTTTATAATATCAGTACAGATTTGGCGAGGTCGCCTTACTTTGTGCCACCGAAAAAACCGTCTAGACGTGCAAAAAATTGGTCTATCGTTCAATCCCCGAGGCGATAGGCAATACCGTGCCAGCTTCCGTGAACCGCGATACCAAGAAATTTGTACTCGTACAATTTATTAATCAATCACGAAGTTGCTACCTATCTACTAATACAGCTTATAAAAATACCCCGAGCATGTCTTAGAAACGGTCGTCAATATGGACAAGTTTTACTATGGCGACAATGTGAAAAAATGAAAAAAAATATTTAAACCCCTATACAAAAATATGTCATCTTCCAAGACATTAAAATGTCTATTATCCTCAAGTTTTTAGTATGTATGTCATTAGACAGTAGGTAATATTATTTTTGTTACTTGTCACAATAACAACTCTACGTTAATGATGTTTTAGTGACACAGGAAGTGTCATCAAAACTGAGAGACCACTTTACGGTTTTACTAATAATAATTCTAGAGAAAATCTTTCCCACCCCGATTTCATACCAAACACAACTAGACTTGCAAGCCGCGTATATAAGGAAAGTACTTCTGGGTCCAAACTGTCACTTTCACTACTAATTTGACAGTTTGGATCCAGATTTACCCTTTGCCTGGAAAGTATGACAGTAATGACAGTTCTCCGCCCGAAAATCTGTCAGAAAAACGTCAAAAAAAAGACCCCATTGGTAGACCACCCCTCGATGTAAGTAGTGGCTCAGTTTGTTTCGGGAGACCCCGGCTATAACGCGCAAATGGTCACCGTGGGAGTTTTAGTGGGTGACAGACCCATATAACCCCGTGGACATATGGGCTATTAATAACGGATTTCCCCACAGTAAAAAAGAAATAAAGAACCCGCTTCTTCGCCAACTGTACGTCAGATTTTTAGATGAAATTAATACCTATTTCATCTAAGAATATTATTACTTTAGGCAGAATCATTTAAAACGTATATTATACTGCTACGGTATCGTTAAAATGAAGATACTGAATGAACGGGCAAACTTTGTTCTGCCATACTGACAAAAGAGGGAGCAGGAGGAGGAGGGATAAAACCTAGATGTTGGCCGATAAACACTGCGATACGAGAATATAATATCATCATCATCATCATCATCAGCCCATACTTGTCCACTGCTGGACATAGGCCTCTCTAGAATATAATATACTGCGTGTAAAAGGACCCCGAGCAATGGTCTCAGAAACATTGTTGGGATCGATAATATGAACAACTTTTACTATGGCGACAAACGACAATGTGGGGGAAACGAAAAAAAATTTTTTCATCTCCATACAAAATAGATAATCTTTTGCCTTCGGAAATGACATTTTGTATGGAGATGAAAAAAATATGTTTTGCCCAACCTATGGATCCTTTTAAATTCTCTACGCTAGGCATTACCTAAACATTATGATATTACCAGTTTAAAAATCAGGGGAATAATAGTCACGAGTATCATGTATCGGTTTTCCAATTTTCCCTTGGGTCATTGGACTCTCACAGTTAATGATCTGAGAGTACTAGAGTATCAGCTTTGGCTCTGTGAACTTATTTAATATCTGTGACTTGAGACAGTAATGGAAAGTAAAAAATGGAAACTCAAAAGTTTTTCAGTTATAATTTATTTATTTATTTTAAGGTTTACCCACAGAAGTGACACAGATAAAGAGAATACTAAATAATTTCTAAGATCTTTGTTAGATGGGAATGTATGACTAACGATTTTATAACTTCAACGGCTTTGACTATACTGCATCGGCTTTACCTATAACGCGGTTTATCTATTCCGATATTATACCAAGCTCAGCTTAAATTGTCAGTGTCGTATGTCAAATACAGAGTAACCAGTTTAACTTCGGTGTAAGTTACAACGCGTTTATTGGTAAGTTACCCTCTTAAAATGCGTAAAATAGTTTTTCTTTTAAATGAGACAATAAATGTTTCGTATTTCGTGAGTGGGTGATGGTATGTATATGTAGATAGTTAGTAGGTATTACTATAATATCAAGAACAAACAGTCTACCTCGCCGTGACTGTACCTACCTACATAAGTCATGTAATGAAGGTTGATATGAAGTTTTTAAACAAACAGCACCAGATAATGAACAAGTCTGTCTTTGCTATGAACGATTTGCTTAACCTAAAGTGAGGTCACGATAAGAAATTTCTTTGACCTTGAATGAAAAAAAAATATCGAACATTTCCACGAAACAATTTCAAGAGTAAACAATAAATGTAACATTTGCAAAAAAAAATAACACTGAATCATGCTCACGCGCATGTGTTTGAGAAATACCTATGTACATAATATGTGTAACTACGTAGAAATAATGTAGCGAAGTAAACACTTGTAAAAACAATGGCTGCAACTTTTCACCGCGGTTTTTGATACTTGTTACACACAATAATATATGTAACTACGTGTATTATTTTCTGATATTGATATTAATGAAATGATGACACATAAGGTATAAGGTATGTCCATAGGAAAATTTGTGAAAATTTTGTCCCCGGTTTCTTAAAATTAATTTGACAAAACAATCAAATCTGTTAATTTTGTGACTGAAGGTACAACAACGAACAACGTACCAGGAAAAACTATGGTTATTACAAGAATAAGGTACATACGTCGCTTTGTTTACTAGAGACGTGTAAACAGCTAGGTCATCGGGGAGTTAGGAACTCTCCCCTTAATAGCAAGCTTATAGAGCAATTCCCGGAGTCTCTCTGTTGTCAAAGCTTAAATAATTGACAGCTTTGTATCCTTATACGATAATTGCGCCAAAAGCATTAATTAGGCACTAAGTAGAGGTATCTATCACATGTGTCAACCTTGTATGTATACCTTAATGCATTAGAGGCATGTTAGTGGTCATTCAGACAGCCATGTATCTACTTCTGAGAACTTTAGCTATGTATATTATGTACTAGACCTACAAAAAAAGTATTAACTATGTTTTGATTATATTTCACTAGTGATCCGTCCCGGCTTCGCACAAGTGCAATGCTGATACTAAAAGTTTCTCTACTATATGCATCTATCAAAAGAAACTGTCCGTTGAGCAGTTTTCAAGTTTGAACTTCAATAGGGACAGATATTGGGAAGCATCTTTGTTTTATACCATGTATAGAGATGTAGGCAAGTGGATTTCTAATATAATATACGGCAGCTAATATTATTAGCTTTTAGCTGCGATGTAGTCTAAGATGGAGATTGCCGATTAAGTACCTAAATGGTCCCAGCGAAACAGAAGTAGGGCGAGCTACCCTGACCTGTATCGTTTAATGGCTTCACAGAACATGGACGGGGGATAGCCGACCGCTTGGCGACATGGTTTCATGTACTTAGGTTTATCCTGGAACTTAGTGGGCTACATTTTTATGAAAGTTAGTTTTTGATATTTTGTATACCGCCATGTTCAGTATTCTACAAAAAACGTTTAAAACCACAATAATGTTTTGAACATTTCTTCACTTGTAAGGGTTTTACTTTCGCAACTTGCAACAGTTCTTCATTAGGACAAGCTCTAAAGAGGTCAAGGGAGCTTTTCAGTTAGAAACTTGAAAGCGTTTATTCGATCCCAGTTAACATCAGCATATTTACATTAATTATTATGACTAACATTACAATCATGTAACATTCTAAAAATGTCACCCACTTATCCACCACTGCGATTCTTGTAAGAGCCAGGATCTACAGCGGCATCCAGAACATACCACAGCTCAATCAATGATGTCTAGACTAGATCCCGAGTAGCTTAGCCTTCTGCCTTGGATTCCACATCATCACATAGTATAAAACAAAGTTGCCTGTAGTAATTAAACTAAAATCGGTATGGAAATAGTATAGGAATAGTATGGAAATAGTAAGCCAAGCGATAAAAAAACAGAACATGTGGTGATGAAATTCGGGACTTCTATAAGCTAAAAAACTTATACGCCAAAGCGTTGTTGCCAAGCAAAACGACAGTTAGCTTTGAGCCTGCTTATCTATTCAAGGCGCGAGAACGTCCAAATTTTTTTTTGTAAGAGCAATGTACCTACATGCCGCACCGTCTGTCCCTAGGTACACAATGAATGCAAATATCCGTATTTGAAACGAGACGACCCGTTATGATATGGCCGGTCAATAGCTAAGGTTATTTATATTTTATTGGCGGATCATGATGTAGTTGACACTTTGGGTGACAATGTAAGGTATGACCAGGGTCGGAAAGTTCCTAAGCACTTCGCTGCCATCGACCGGGTGCGTGTGCCAATGGCATTTCTACAGCACTTTTAAGGTTAAGGAAAACCTGAAGTACAGTACAAGCGATATTATCGCCACCAGCCCCCTAGCGCAGCGCTTCAAGAAAGAAGTGACAAGGTATGAAACGTATTGTGATAACAGCCAATAACAGTGCGTTTTTGTTCTATGTCATGTCTTTCTTGTCACGCGTGCTAGACCTGCTGCTCCGTTTATGATTCCTAACATTGGAGGACCAGAGAAAGAACCTTCGATATGAAAATTGACCAATTGACATGCTTCGCCGTAGAGGTTCGGCGGTTCGTCGTTAG
>SJJU01006768.1:0-13576 GCA_012932125.1 Conopomorpha cramerella
ACTGTAGCCAGTGACAGGAGTAATCAGTGCCTTCTGAACATTGTTGTACTGTAACAATATTAGTGTGTACAAATTTAGTGTGTGACAAAAAATATACGTGCCGTTCGAACTGTAAGTGGACTTATTTATTTACCACGGATACCGAATACGCAGTCGTGATAGTCGTACACACCATACAACCACAATCGGATACAAAAAATGCTGTGGCTGACATTGTTTTTATGTGTTGATTTATATATGAGAGGCCCTCGTCCTCTGTTATGAGGTGATGGTTATGATATGAGTAGGTATCTACTGCATCACGCGAGATATTAAAAAAATCATACAAACTTTAACGTTTTTTTTAAAGTTTGTACATCTCATGGTTTTGGATAATAGTAAAACTCTATACATTTCAAAAAACCCTTAGCAAAATTTCAATTCCCTCTGTCTCGTTTTCGGCTACGCTTTCATGAATGAGTGGAATTTTCATTTTATATTCCACGTAAGAATACATCCTTAAGATCGACTATTTTTTAAGCAACTTCACTGACTATAAGTATAAATAAAAAAAATGTATGAAAGGCCGACGACGACGCATTAAAAAGATGTTCAATCTTCAATGTCACGAGAACGAAACATGCAAGCGCTCCCTTCACTGGCATCACACTGAGACGCACCGACCAAGCAATAACAAAACAAAATTGCAGCGGAACAACGTTATTAGCATGGCATTTGAGTTGATTTTATCACATCAACATCCCATTGGGCGAGGATGATTATGGCGACAAAACAACTGTGGAGGGTATTGGGTGAAGGTTGGTCGCTGTGATTGCGAATAACTGTTGAGTAAAGGAGGCCGTATCATTTCAAAATATAAATAAAATCAATATATACACTTCACACCGTTTAATTCTAAATCAGAGTAGACAGAGGTACTTGCTAAACAAATGCCCACAGTTCACTAAGCGTAAAATAAAAATATTACTAACATAAAGTAGGTAACATTCGATAAGTCAATTTTAATTTATCTAGGTGCATTAAAATAGTAGTTATTCAGTTTTTTAGTAAACATTTATTATTTATTATAAGAACTACGACTTTGTAATCGTCTCATAAAATTATCTGGCAGGGTGGATAGTAGTCATTACTATCTTTGTTCTTATATTTATTTTATATGTTTTTTTTTGTTTTCAGCTATCGAATATTTTTTGACAAAAACCAAAGTAGTCCCAAAATCTCTGTCTAGCCTACCCCTCTGAGAAACAGGCATCGCTGCTTGACATAGGCCAGGATTCAGGATGGTGGTCGAATAAAAAAATATACACTCACGTCCGTAATTACCAAGAGGAGGTGGATAAATCCTTAGGATCACATGTCCCTTCGGCCACATTTAGCATAGAATGACAATCCTATAATCGGCTCTTACGACATTTTTTTTTTATCACTATGAACAAGCGTTTGATCACCATGTAATGAAATTCCTGAGGCATTCCATTTACATCCCAGATCAGCACGGGATTTACAAACTATACAAGGTGACATTTTAGAACTATGCAAAACTGAAAAAAATTTTCATAACGAGACTTAGCATTGTTAAAAATTGTCACTCGAAAGTTATCGATTTAAGACCCAACATACGATGAATAAAGACTAGAAAAAATATTCAGATGGGAAAACTGTCACGTTGTATGTAAAAAAATATCGGCGATGACTAATATTAAATAGGGTTTTAATGTTACTCGTAATGCAATAACAAAATTAAATGTTATGTTAATATGACTTGTTTGTATGCAGTTTTTATGAACATCGATAAGTATTTATAGGTACTTGCGCCCGAATCTTTTTTATGAACAATAATTAAATAAGTAGGTACTCAACGTACAGGCAATAAATTATCGTTTTGAAGTAACAGACGTTTTTTGTGACTAGTGTAAGTAATGAGATAGATAATCTATCTAACTTACAGGAGTTATATTCCGCGATAACCCAGTTACACTAAATAGTGCATACACAGTTTCGAATAAAATTTCGTTCAGCGTACATTAACTGACATAGGTACGCAAGAGACCGACCCACATACCAAGAAAACTCGTGTCGAGGCCAATCCGGCCGTATCTATCCTGACAAGGAATAGAAGACTACCGACTTCCTGCTAGCCTTTAGTTAGCGGAGCTACTAAGCCTGTATACGTGTATCTTATGTGCGATTCTAAAAGATATTCATGCATACGTGCACATACTATGTGATTCTTTTGATGTTAGAGGTAATGCAGCATAATAATATAACTGGGCAATAGGTTGGTACATTTTTTTTATCATGAACATTTATCTGACGCATTTACTATATTATTATAATAACATCACGAGGATGTGCTAAGATGTAGTTCCTTTATGCTTTCTAAATTATGTCATCACAAATTGCTAGAGTAGGTCCGCTAGATACGAGTATATGTATGGTCCCAATTAAGAAAGTCGGATCTACAAAACAGAACATGTTCAGGAGAGAATATAGTTTTGGATATTAAAACTAAACTAGTTGTGGTTTGTTTCAAATTTACTACAGCTTTATAATCTTTGGTACCTTTACGTGATGTTATATGTCATCAGGATGATGATGATGATGATATACATACATATAAGTTTATAGATCTTAATATCGCCAATCTAACGGTGTAGAAACGTATACTATTACATATTCCTAAAATTGCACTACCGACTTTTTAATTGGGACCATCGTTATAGCCAACTAACTATTTTAATAAGTATCTGTATTTATATTTTTCAGGTATTAAAATTTTCCCGGGTATAGTTTGTATTTTAATAATGTTCATAAATCTTCTACACAGGGAGTCTTCTACACGTGGTGCACGTGTGGCAAATCATCTGGCCCTTTTGAAAATAGTCTTGGTGTAAAATTGGAGCGTATTCGCCGCGCTATTGACTCTTTAACGGACTTGGTGCGCGGAAGATTTCTTGACTTGTTCTGAAAATGAGATGGCTGTAAACGATTTAATCAGATACTTACTTAATGTACGATTTACGGTTAAACTGTAGACAGTAATGCAAAGCGCAAATTAGGAGGTTCAAGGTTAGAAGCGATTTACCTACCTTTTTGAAGTTCTCAGTAGAAACTGACGTTCCAATGCTGCTGATGCTAGAACTCAATTCAACCTAAAAATAATATGGTGTTAGATTAATGATACCAATTATAGTGTCACATTTAATTTCCTCTTCCGTCAATACATTAGGAATTTGTTCAGAATTTAATTTAAGTATGAATGTAATTGTTTTACCGGTACAACTGATTTTCTTTTATTTCGTTGTATTTCAGTATCGGATAGCGTGCTCGTCTCTGACTGGGCAGGAACAAGTACAGCATCTACCCGCAGCCTGTTATCTTCGTTAGCGTTGAAGATAAAATAAGATTTAGCGGGCAAGGGCAGATAGCCGTCTATTAGGTGAGCTCCGGCAGTTATGACCAATAGCACGACAGCCACCACGGTCAACACAGACGAAATATTTAACTTCTCCACAGGAAGTCCACATTTAGATTTTCGCTCGTCGTACCTAGAAAATACAGCATGCTATAATACTACCACCACTGAATATGATCTGATCGCTGAAAGTCATTAATGTCCGTGATACAAAACATTAGTTATCGCCTAGATTTTCTTCAAAAAGTAAAAAGCTTTTACTAGGTTAGGTTTTTTTATTAGGTAGGTAGGTAGGCATGTATATACCAATCAGTAACGCCACAGTTGTTGATGCCGTCACAGAACACTCCGCTAGTAAAGCAATAGCTCTCGCCGTCCACATTGCAGGCGGACTCGTTTCTGTACTTGCAGTCGGCCGCATTGTCCACCTTCCGCGCGGACGTCGCTGTTATCTGATATAGATTCGCCTGAAATGTTGCTACTATAACCATCAATTCATTTTCGCCGTTTGTAGTAGTGAAATTAAATATAAGTATATATATGTATATATTAATATTATATAAAGCATAGCAGATAATTTCTAGTTTCCTTTGTTATACTGCTGAACATAGCCCCGAACAGAGATCAAAAGGTGCATTTCATACTTACTTGAAAGTATTTACGTTTCTTCTATCCAGTAAGCTGTCAGTTGTACCTCCAAAATTAATTAAGAGTGTGTAGGAGCACCGAGACAGCGCTGGATTGCAAACGATTATTTATTTTATTTGACTTACGTTCATATTGTGGTTGATACTGCTATTACTCGCGAATCTGAAGCGGAACTTCGCTTTCAGAGCCCTTCTGAAATACCGTGTTTGTTTCCTTTGATCGTCTAATAAGCTGCAGACAAAGACGCACTGGTTTTTTCTAACTACAGTAAAACTTTTCTCATTTTCTGCACAGTTCTCATCGATGTAATTAGGGTAACGTATGACGATAATCAAATACACGTGACTGTCGGATGTGATTTCCACGTAGCATTCATAGTCAATTTCCTTTAAGGTCCGGAAAACCTGCAATATAATTATTAATATGAATACATTTATTACGAGTATAAGAGCCGCCGTTGCGTAATAGTGACTCGAGATGTGGCTAATTCAATAAAGGATCTCTCTTCCTAACCCTTAATGGAACAACGGAACTAACTCGTAATCTTTGTCCTAACACAGAAATAGGTATCTAATCAAGTGTCATATAATTTTAGCTTCCCTCATCCAGTCATTGCCCGATCGTATAGATAATAATTATTAAGTTTATTATTAAGATTATGGTAATATGGTTTGGGTGAGCAAATGAGCCTACGGCATAGGTAGTTGTCTCTATTATCTATTCTGTAGAATAGTAAAGTACTCCTTTACTATGTTAATTTGGGTCTCAACGAGTTGGTTATCTTTAAATACATAATTAGACCTTTCTTACACACTCACCAGTGATATAGTATCGGACATACCCATGCCAAATGAAATGTCATATCGCATTTGCCGCGATATCGCACATTCGTGCGTCACGTCCTTTGGATGGTAAAGCAGAAGAAGGCCAGCATTGGACATTCCTGCCACTGGACGCCATACGAAACTCAACAATGAGTAAAATACCAAAATATCCCCGACCGACATTGCATCGTCAAATATTGATGTGATCTAGTAGGCTTGGAGGGCAATTGCCTGTTTGATGGACGGAGAAAGTTTTTTATTATCAGAAGTTTAAGCTACTATTTATTTTTAGATTAAAAAAAATTACACATAAACAAATTAATAAATTGCGCATTAAATCGCCATTCCGATGAAAATGTTGCTTTTTAGGTGGGCAAGTTTAGTAATTACCTACAGTATTATTCTACACCTTTGTTAAGTGATTTACATTTTCAGACCTTATTTAATTTCTATGATAATTGTTAAACAATGGTACAAACTAAGGAAATTACCAATGTTTCCGTACCCTGCAGCAATGTTTACTGAAAAGTTTCCACAAAATCCGTTAGTGAAGCACCCATATATTCATCGAACTTTCGCTATTATAGTCGGAGTAATTTGTGGGAGCACAACGAAGACCGATAGTATTCGTAGGTTTATGACGATGACGTTAGGAACGCATTACTATTATATTACAAAGTATAACAATATGACTGTCTTACATTGTTCAGTAGATTAGAAGACTATTAAAGAAAATCCTATGACGATCTTTCAAATCTTACCTAACTTCTGTTACTACCTTCACAATGAGGTGACTATCTATATAATATATACATATATTATATGTAGGTACCTATGTATACAAAATATTGTCAATTAAGGAACATCCCTGTATTGTGGAACGCTACGTGACCTCATGTCTTAACACATGCTGAAAATGTGGCTATTTATTATTAACAGCCTATCGCTACGACGCCCTTAATAATTGTACATAATAAGAATGTAACTCTACAACCTGGTCTGCAATATGTTTTTTTTTATAGTGGCTGTGGCTATCAAGGGCACCATGGTGGAAACTGAGGGCGCCGTCTCCAACCATCAGTACAATTACCGTAAGAATTTCCGCACGGCCCTCCCCCAGATCCTCGCTGTCAGTGTCAAGAATTTCCTTCTGCTTGGTGAGCTCATAACATTTAATATTAATTAATTACATGTTAACGCACGGTAGCAGAACATGTTGAGACATAATTTAAATAATTTAAAATTTGACAACATCTATATATTTTGGACATTAGGTATATTCGTTTCAACAACAAGTCCGATACCAAGATAATAAAATACATAAATCGACAACAGGGGACCGCAAAGAATTAAAAATAATTCTCTAATGTTCATTTTCCTGGTCATGCCGGTATGAACAGCGATAGCGAACTGCGATGGTATACGTAGGAAAAAAAATAACGGTTATAATACTTTATGGTTCTAGTACCTGTAATAGCATATTATCTTACGTACCTAAAATATACATTTGTGTCTGTTTCAGGCTATGGGATGTCACTAGGATTTCCTACCATACTCATTCCTGCAATGCAGACGCCACAAAAGACTGAAGTTCTACACCTCAACCCTGCAGAAATATCATGGATAAGTGAGTACGCTCGGTGCTATTTGCGCATTATAGCATTATAACCGTTTGCGCAATTTATTGTACAATTACTTGCGAGTTGTATTTTTCTAAATATTGTCCTCTGAATCAAATTGACGATAGGTTAAAAGCGAAAAGTAATGCGCTATGCACAGCGAATTTGTGTATATTCTGCTTACTGTGTGATATTTTTGTTATTTTTGCCTTTGCTCTATTTTACATTGACCACATGTACCTAACGTTTAATTCGGCGTTATTTAGTTACCTATAACTATTGTAAAACATATAATAAGTCACATAAGTAGGTAAATATAAATAGCACTCCGTCAATAAGTTTCGATATAATCTGTGAAATCGCTAATGGTATTCAATATAATTTGTGAAACCAATATAATTTTAACTTTTAATTTGGTGTACGCTTAATGCCTCGATTAGTTACTGGGTGAAAAGGGGTCCCAACACGAAAAAAATATTGTTTTGGCAGTTCTTAAACTATTCTGGATAAGCAGTGACATACGTTTACGGACGAATATATATTGGTCTTTTGACAGAAGGCCGAAAAACATTTGAATTTAAACAGGCATTCGATCAATCGATAGCAATCGATGCATATGCGCCAAGAGTAGGTACTTACCCATAGTGTGTTTATAATTTACCTTTATTCACTGATTGTTTCAACATAGAAGTAGGTGATTTCACCTGTTCGTGTATTCCATGAGCAGGTTCTATCAATCTGATAATGGTGCCTGTGGGGTGCGCGCTGTCTGGCGTGGTGACCACTCCTCTGGGGCGACGGCGCGCCATGCAGATGGTTAACTTGCCATTTTTCGTGGCCTGGCTGCTGTTCCACTTCGCTTATGACAAGGCCCACCTCTATGGAGCGCTCTTCCTTACCGGCTTGGCTGGCGGATTACTGGAGTCGCCGGTGAGTATTCAATCTATATTTTGTTACGTAGATTGTAAAAGTTAAATGTGTACATACTATTATTCCGTAACTATTAGACATAGTATACGGACCTGATAGACGTACCGTAACGAATAGTGAATTAATAATTAAAAAACAAGAACCTACTTTAACAAGTACTGGGGATTATGTTATACTTAGTTATGTATACTTAGGTGCTTTCATAATATAGATAAGAAAAATCTTTTAAATTGATAATCAAAATGACTTCGCCTAATGAGTAGAGTGACATCAATTAGTAAGATAATCAAATTAATAATAATTTCAAATGCACACTTAACGACCACCTAACGACACTCGTCAACTACATACCATAATTAAAAAGACCGACGTATTTTGACAAATTGAGGACATTTGGTGAAAATACCAGCCTATCGCTCAATAATCCCTGTCGCTCCCCGTGATATCCACCGTCTCTTACGTCATCTATTGGAATTGGCTTGTCTCGTTCATCGACATAGAAGAATGGCAATCATGAGCAAGCGACCTAGAGAAACTTACCACAAATTACCAAACTTTCCGACCTTCTAACAGATAAACAACTGGAATGATGATCTAATATGAGTATTTCTCTTACGAAATTACACTGGCTCCAATGAACTTTGTCCATGTACATATAAGTACCTACATATATTCTACGTTGAAAAGTGGCCCTTATAAAATTGAAGCTGTGTCGTAAATTTTATCTAAACATTTAGCCTTCTTTGTACATACCTTAATTAAGATTTTCATTTCTATAATACATTATCAGCGTGTCTGCTTTGCATAGTTGACTTTAGGACGTGGGAGAAAGTTGGCCTTCAACTTGTAGATAACTACTTTTACACGTGCTGCCAGAAATTTGAGGTAGGCGATACTTCTTAACATTAGGATGTCAGTAATAGGATGCCTTACCTATATAAAATAGGATAGCAATAAATATATAGATTGTTACACACCGCAATATTCAGAACAGAATACCGTGCTGATAGACAGATCACGATATTCCACAATGTGGCATTCGTTTGTTCTACAAAAGGCCCATATAACCCTGAATTTGACACAGATTCATGGTAGAATCACAATTCGATGACGAGCTGGAACTTTTTGGTGATACAGATCCAATGTCAATGTCAACACTGAGACTGTACTTGGGACATTTATTCAATCTAGGTACTTCACTACTACTACGGTACTTAAAAGTTCTGAAAACGCTACCAACGATATATTTTATGTACCTGTATCGATATTATATAATATGACTGTAACACTAATACCTGAGTATTTTTATTATATACGCTAGGTAGAGTTGATCGTCAATTCCGCCAGTATTCATTCTCGATGAAGAATTAAAATTTTCCTCCCAAATTATCATCTCTAACCTCGTCCAACAGTGAACGTCGTCGTGTGGCTGAGTAAAGCTTTGAAAGGTTAACGAGTATACGCCCCTGTAGTATAGGGACGGAGGTGCTGACATATTTTTCTGGCATTATTTTAGAGTGATTCCCGTATATTTTGTCATTATAAAATTAAGTTTAAGTAAGAACTTAAACTTAATTTTGGATAAAAATGTATAGATGATACAAGCGAAACAGATTTTCCAGGATCGTGACGTGAAGTGGAGGTCCGTGATCTCTGCGAGCGTGTGTAATATCAAGTTTTAATAATTGTAGGTAATTGACGAAAGCATGCTACTAACTAACCAGCGTCAATACCTATGTGGTCAGGTCCTGACGTACGTGGCGGAGATCACGCAGCCACACCTGCGCGGCGCCCTGACGGCCACCAGCTCCATGTGCATCATCATTGGAGTGTTCACTCAGTTTCTGTTTGGCCTCTTCCTATACTGGCGGACTGTTGCTCTAGTGAATATTATCTTCACGGTCAGTAAACGTTGCGTTATTTTATAATATCTTCACGGTCAGTAAACGTTAATTTGTCGCGTATTTTTTTAAAACTGTTATTGGTTTGAAATTGCAATCAATTTCACTTAGGGTACATTTTTCATGCCCTAAGTAGGTGACTTACTAACATCGGAATAGCAGATGAATACCTTGTTCGAAGCCACATAGCTGGTTCACCATGATTTGAACATTTAATCGACGCATGAACTTGCAGTACTTATTGATAAATGATCTTGTTGATGATTTTGAAAGAATATCGTGCACTGCCTTTACATACTTTTGGCCTCTACTGATTTTTTGGTTTCAGGTTTTGTCAGTATTTTTGCTGTTCTTCATTCCTGAATCCCCACACTGGCTTATTTCACGCAAAAGAGTAGAGGACGCACGTTCTGTAAGTTTTGTATGTTTCGTATTTTAGTTCTTAAATGTCATACGAATTTAAAATATTGTTAGCGATTACCACCAATTACATGGGAAACATACCTACCTTGGCGGGTACCTATTGCGCCTATCCGATGAGTAATTAATGTAATAGCACAGATAACATAATACTAGGTAATAGTAATGACAAACCATATCAAAAACTATTTTACTAGTAAGACTAACTAACACTTTGGTTGCGTCGTAAATGATAAAGGAAAATCATAAGTCTATTCTAAGATTCTTTATCGTTAGTTTTTATTCTTCATTGTAAGATTGTTTTTCTTACTACTACGCCCCGCGATTCCATCGGAATAAAAATAATCGCTTAGTTATGTGTCATTAGTGAATCTTAGCCGTGTGGTGACGGTGAATAGAAAACATGTGTCAGCGTCCTAGCTTGTCCCGTCTTGGAGGTCGTAAAAGACTACCGAGGGACTCTCCAGAGGACGGGCAGCAGCGCTCTCTGTCAGTTAAATCACAACACAGCTGCGATCGCCAACCCGCCTGCCAAGCTTGGCGATTATTGGCATTTTCCCCCAAATGATCCTGAAAATCATTGAGAGAGTCCCTTGTCCAGCAGTGGACGGCATATGGCTGATGATGTATGGGTTAATCAATGTGTATAAATGATTTTTTAAATTAAATCCTTTAAGTATATTACACCTGAAAGAGTAGGAAACGTTCAAATAAACTTGCACGTATTAGTATATTAGTAGGATAAAGATATATTCGTGGTTTCTTTCACCTGGCATCAGAGTTTAAACCAGGACAGGACAAAACAACGTTGTAATAATAACGTTTGAACCGAAAAGTATTTCCGCGTTTGGTCATACTTCATCAGGTTCCTTCATAGGTTAACATCCAATAACTTTTTTATTTTACCGGGATATTTCCACCCACTTTTCCACCACTGTGATTCCTGTTAGAGCCAGGATCTACAGCCTCATCCAGAATAGACAAGAGCTCAATCAGTGACGACTGTGCTAGATCCCGGGCGGGGGGGGAGAGCTAGCCTTCTGTCCTGGATCCCACATAGTAATTAAACTAAGAGGAAAAAATTAGGGAAGTCCCTTGCTACTCCGGAAGCCGGTACTTGCAAGGATCCGGTCTAATTCCTTGCCATCAGATATGTTGAAGCGCAGTAATCATATAATGTTAATATGTCAAACAATAACTTGTCGATATTGTACCTACCTACGTACTCAACTAAATAACATAACATTTTTAATAGAGTTTGCAATGGCTTCGAGGCTGGGCTGGACCACATGCCGTCGAAGAGGAGCTCGTGGATATTCAAGAACTTTTTAAAAATAAGAACAGTAAGTTAATATAGTTTTAAAGATGTGTTCTTGATCAGATTTGTGATGTCTTTAAGGAGGCCGGTGCACAGAGTAACCGGCGAACGTGTATGAATATGAAAACGATCTCTGCCTACCCCTCTGAGAAATGGGCGTGACGTATATGTATGTAGTTTTAATTATACTTTACATAGAGCTTTAGATTTTCGGGTTTCAGTTTCGCGGAACAAGGTTGATGGATAGACATTACACAAAGTAACTTTAGCTATGTGAACTGTTTTAATAGGAACCGATACTTATTGACTTATTAATCTTAAGAACTTAACATTGTGGAATGCAAATAAATAATTTGAATTTGAATTAATATTTTGTACTGGGAACCTGTGTCTACGAAATTCACAAACCACCCCCTCGCCAAAGACATCTATCTACAACTATATTTATTATGTCATAAACTTATTGTTACTGCATAGAGCAGCATATAGCTTCTGCTCAGTTTATTTTCATAGTCCCTTACTTACGTAACTGACACAATGGTTATTATGGGTATCCTGGAACTGGTTATTCCTATTTAACGTACAAATTGAGATTACTATACCTTCGGAGTAGTTATTCCGCTATTCATAGTGGGCTCTTACAGTAATAGTTATCTTGTGTTCTAGGCAAAGCAAAGTGAGCTTATTTAATTCTTTCCCGTTACAGACAAATGTGAAGAAGAAGAGGAGTCATTTATTACGAAACTTTCCTACTACATGGAGAGAAGTTTCCTGGTGCCATTCTTTTTAGTGTCGTATTCATTCTTCGTGGGACATTTTAGTGGCATGACTTCATTGCAGGTTAACATTTTATTTTCTATTAGTAATAATTAAATACCACAAATATTTTTATTTTATCCCAATTTTACAGGGGGAAAAAACGGTGTTTTTTTTCACCATGTTATCACCCAAAGACTTAGCCTAGATTGAATTTTCAATCAATATCACTCTAGGGTGAATATTTCAGGGTTAGGTACACATCGGAATCATAATCGACGGAAAAAAACAGTGCAGTTCTACTAATAAGGGTCGCTCTCATCGCCATTTTATTTTGGGTCAAAATTCACGTAATTCTCCAAATATCCATTTTATTTTTTTAAATAATTGTACTTTAAGGATCCCCAATAATTAATAACAATTATTTGGAAGCTAAAGATTACGTTATCCGACCGCATATTTCAAGTAGTTATATGCGGAGTTACGAGATTTTTGTCAGGAAGCAAATGGTGGTGAAACGAGCAATATCAGATGCTAAAATTGCTGAGCGAAAGTGAGAGGCGCGCATAGTATTAAAACAACTTGTGTAAATGTTCATTCCAGACATACGCAGTGTCAATATTCCAAATGCTAGACGCGCCCATAGACCGGTACTACGCGACACTGATCTTGGGCGTGCTGCAAATTGTGGGCTCGGGCGTATGCGTGTCGCTGGTGCACTACACGGGCAAGCGGCCGCTGGCGCTCTTCTCCACCGCCGCGGCTGCCATCTGCTGCCTGCTGCTTGCCGCCTACGACCTTTACATCGTGAAAGTGGGTTTCCTTAGTGCTCTAATGCAACTGGTATTTTCGGTTCCACGTTCGACTCTTGCATCCAATACACCAACGTGTAAATCAATTTTGGACATACATTGAAATGTCATCATCGTATACCTACAATGGCTTATTGAAATTAAGTTTAGCTTGGATCTAAGTTATAGCCGAAAGTGTCATATTATCTACTACCTAATTACTTACCAAGTATCTCTCAGGCCGCTCGACTGTGTATAACGCCGATGGACCCAACACCCAGATAATATATCGTTGTGTTAAATGTGGGTAAAATGGCATTTGTGTCTATATAAGTACATATAAGCACCAAGTCTATATAAGTACATATAAGTAATTATATATGTATCAACAGGATGGAGTGGTTCTGCAATCCGCAACAGAAAAAATGATGAACGACACTGAAATTACCGTAAATGCTGCTGTGAACACCCTCACAAGTGGAAAAGATCTGGTAGGTGGAAGTTAAAACATTTTTCCTATTAACTATTGACTCTAACAAGTGCTTTTATCTTTATCACATTAGCACGATCCCCATTAGCACGAGCAGCCCTTTTATCTAAACAATATACACAAAGGGAACTTTCTGACCCATGAGAGCGCGGTAAGCGGATGGAGCCGGGAAAGAAGCTTAAATCCCCTTCGGAATGTCGTATCAATCAATAAAAGTAAACATTTTTCGTATTTTGCAGAGCAACCCTTACTCATGGATGCCGACGGTGCTGTTGATGCTGTTGGCTCTTACCACGCACACCGGAATCAGGCTGTTGCCCTGGATACTCATTGGAGAGGTATTGATAAATTCAATGATTTATAATATACTAGAACAAATATTTATGAACAAGTTGTCCCCTGCAAACATTTGTTTTGCCATAGGAAGTCGCCTTTGCACCTCGTGTATTGGAAGAAATGCAACG
>SJJU01006769.1:0-19899 GCA_012932125.1 Conopomorpha cramerella
ATATTGCTTTAATTTCGTCTAAATTTGATTACCATAAAAACGGTTTTAATAAGTTAATCTTAAAAGATAAACATATACTTCCGCGGACATGTTTTTAGATCCTTTTAAGAGGAATAATTTTTTCATACATATATCTTTGCTATCTTGAACCGTTTTCGCAGCACACGCAACGGAAGCCTTCAAGGATGAAAAATGTTTCCCGTTTTTGTCCCATTTTCCATTATTTCTTCGCTCCTAATAGTTGTAGCGTCATGTTATATAGCCTAAAGCCTTCCTCGATAAATGATCTATTCAACACAAAAAGATTTTTTAATTCCTGAGATTAGCGCGTTCAACCAAACAAACTCTTCAGCTTTATAATATTAGTATAGATAGTATGCAGGGCAGTATTACAATTAAATTAATGTATTTTGAATAAACGGAATAAAGGAATAAATTACAACAAAAAGCTTTTCAATTTGGCGCTTGCTTATGAAAGAAATAGACAAGACAAGACAATACATTTATTTCTCTGCCAAGCACAAATAACACACACGTAAAACAGAAAAGCAATATAAAAATACACAAACACAGATGAATAGGCACAGTGTGGCTGTGCTTGTCAGCGAAGAGGAGACTCCGGTTCAGCATCAAGTCACGGTTGCCCGTGGAGGAATAGATGCCAGATGCACTTGCTGAGCACTATACTCTAAACGAATTGTCTTTTTGGGAGTCCAGAATCCGAAAAATGCACATAATCATAAACCTACTTATATAATTTCAGGTATTCAGTGCTAAAACGCGTTCAGGAGCCGCGGGCCTGGCCAGTGCAATGGGCTACATCTTCGGCTTCCTCACGAACAAAATGTACATCAGCATGGTGGATACCATCTCTATTTGGGGAACTTATGGCTTGTACAGTGTGGTTTCGTAAGTTTGTCCATTATTTTTATACAACCTAAATATAAAGTCACGTGCATAAACCCTTAAGAAGCAGACAGAACTTTTGAAGGCAGCATCTTGCATTTTATATCCCGTCTAACTTGACAGTTTTCTCTCCGGCAACTCGCATGGAATCAGAAGATATTTTTTTTCCTCCTGGATCCTATAGGATCAAAAGACAATTTATTTTTAGTCTTAGATTTTTAAGAGCGTTGGAGAGGCCTATGTCCAGCAGTGGACAAATATGGGCTGATGATGATGAAGATAATTTCTACCTCTCTTGAATCTCATAAGGTGGTTAACTCTCATACCACTATGTTTGTCCATGTGATTATTCCGTAACTAAATATATCATAAAACTTTTAACTATTAAGGAAAGTAGTAGGATAAAAAATCATATGTTTAGAAATCGTAGTACACACATTGTTTTATTACCTGATTCGGTGGATATTCAATCCAATATCAGAAATGATATCCTAGAATCATTTCAAAACCAATAGGATCGAATTTAACCCCTGTTTTATTAGTGCACGTCAATCCCATAAATATATGATCCCATGAGTTCGATCCCATGGGATCGAAGTTGAATCCAAATTGCCGAAATGACAGTTTTTGGAGCTTGGTGAATAATTTGTCAAGGTATTAGTGATGGAAAACACAAAATAGATTGATCATTTTACGGCTTACTACCCGCTAAACAGAATCAAAGATCACACGCACTATTCTATGGCTAACTGCCTACCCAAACAGGTCCGTAGTATACCTTAGGCAGGAAAAAACAAGCTGGGCTTTAGAAGGTTGAACAACCGAAACATGTCGAATCAGTGATACAAACCGAAAGCAAGGTCAGTCTGCCGTTTATGCTTATTGCTCGCTGTATAGATCCTTACATACCTATAGATATGTATAAATACAATGCACGTTCACTTTACGCAACCTGTTTGTCACTTTGAATTAATTTAACTGTAAATCCTGACTATTCACTAATTCGACGAAAGTTTTGAATTTTCGTATCATTAATAATAGATTTATCAAAAAATACCTTATTTGGGTGGGACAATTTTAATTCATTTCATACGTTTCATTCGTTAATTTCATTCGATTACGAAATTACGTCAGTGTGGTGACCGCGAATAGAAAACATGTGGCACCATCACAGCCAAACAGTTCCCGTGTTGAGCGTCGTAAGAAGTGACCGGACGGGCAGCAGCGCTCTCTGTGAGTTAAACCACAACACCACTGCGAACGCCAACCCGCCTGCCAAGCGTGGCAAATATTGCCATTTCCCCCCAAATGATAATGTAAATCATTGGGAGAGGCCCTCGACCAGCAGTGGACGTCATTTGGCTGATAAGGATGAAATTACGTCTCTATCGTTGAAAATCCGACAGCATTATTTCTTTATCGGACTGTCAAATCGTTCGTCGTATTGAAAAACATACTATAACTACCCGCTTATTTGTTTTTTTTAGGATAACCGGCTGCGCAGTGCTATATTTCATACTGCCGGAAACGGAAGGGAAACTACTCAAAGATATTGAAAACCATTTTGCTGGACACAGGAAGCTTACAAACACTGTCTACAGATCAAAAGTGAGTGAATTTGGTCAAGTGACAAATCATGTCACTTCTAAATCTGAGCACAGCGGTAGGAATATATTGTTCAAATATATTATTATGTATTTTCGTACCTGGACCCATTTGTAATGCCCCGGGTGAATCACAGATTCGCGGGACGAATTCTAAACGGTTTATTTTTTACTATATAGGTGCTACTTTATCTATGCTATGGTATATGTAGTTATGTATTGTATAATATCTACAGTCAACAATCCAATTAATGACCGGTTCGACTTAGCTAATTAAACTCGGGATCTCAAAAGATCTGTGGGATACGAAAGTATCACTGGAGCCCAGAGCTTTGACCATTCTTAACCCTTTCAGTGACGCATTCAACGTCACGCCTAACGACGTGGTGACAATAAAACTTTTCGTGTTTAAACAAAAAATAAACATTATTTTTATCTATTTCAGCGCAAGATAGAAGATTCTAAAATGCAAGAAATAAGTGGTGCTACTAATTTGACGTTTGAGGGCGACAGTACGAAACTATAGAATAAATGTTATGTAAGTATCATGTAACCCAATTATAGTGCAGCAGGACAATACAACTAATTTACCTACTTGAAAAGTTTTTTGTTTGCAATTTTTCGTGGCTAATATTGCCTCGCATCTTTCAATGATTTCTCTTGGTCGTACCAGAGAATGGAAACATCTAAATCGGCCTAAGCACTTTGCTGTTTTTTTAATACTGCGGTGATTCTTTGTTGTCAATGGTGTAAATGTTTAGATTGTTGCATGTAAATCCATTTATCGGTGTCAAGGCAGCATAGAGGTCGCTTTGCCGACTTCCTCCTCGCGGCATTTTTGATGGACGATGAACGACCTACCTCCCTTCCCGCCGCAAGGCTGCGCAGTATTACCCAATTACGCTTGACCTGAATCAATAAAAAAATCTATATAACAACCTACTCTAATTCTCTCCTCTCTATTCACGAGTTTGTTTAATTCATTTATGGTGCAAGATTAGTACCTCAAATGTTTTACACGGGAATACATCGCGATGGAATCGGCATGTAAATCGCTGCCAGTGCGACTACCATTGATGAACCGTAGACATTTGCCTCTGCCTACCCAGCTTTGGGCCGTTGTTGACCAGAGTGCGCTCACCTTTTGTATCTTACTGGAAGGTGGGCATTCACTGGGCGGTTCCATGAAGTATAACGTACAGCTCATAAGCTTGTAGAAATACTTTCAGACTTTGATTTTATATTCATCATATCAGCCACATGACGTCCACTGCTGAACGAAGGCCTGGGAAATACCACGAATCGCCACGCTTGACAGACGGGGTCGCGATGGCAGTGGTGTTGTGGTTTAACTCACAGAGAGCGCTGCTATCCGTCCTCTGGAGCCTCGGTTGCTTCGGTGGTGACAAATTTATTCTATTCGCGGTCACCACACGGATTTTATATTGTATCTCGCTCTTTCAGTAAGTCACCAGAGAAGGACAGAAAAGTACAAAATAACAAAGTTGATGTAAAGCCCCTTAGGTTAGATAAAATTTACATTATCTAAGTACATTTAAATTATTTATCCTCCTCAGGTGATCGTGTGAGGTGCCAGCCGGCTGTTTTAGATGGAATGTTGCCACTGATGCTTTTGTTGATATAGCCGAGTGATAAGTGGTGCCTAACATAATTTGTGATGATGTTCAGTGATTTCAATACCTATGTAATTATTTTTACCCAACTATACCATTATTTGAATAGAACTTGTAATGTAAATAGTAAATTAATAGGTAGGTGTTCGGTACCCACTGAAAAGGCTGAATTTTTAACAAATCGCAAAAATGACTGCCTCTTTGTTACCTGCGTGCTACGTTAACCAACGATACTAATTAAAAATATGTGGGTAAGTAGGTAGGTATGTATTTTATTACTTATTTGTTTTATACTTATAAGGATATTACTATAAAGAATACAAATGTACATTAAGAATTTTAAGTACCGACCTACGTATGTAATATTTTTGTGCCAGAGTATTATAGAAAAATCTTGCGATTATGTATAAGTAGGAATTATATTTAGGCGTGCATAAAGTGATTGAACATACACAACCTGCAAGAAACTTAAACAACTTATCCTTTTTAAAATGGTTTAATTTAAATATGTCTTAAACTCGGTTTTATGTATAAGTCCCACTTAAAGTTTGATAAATCGAGAGTGTAGTTACCTAACTTAGCCTACCATCAGCCTATGGATTCTAGACAATATGAAAAATAGAATATTTTCTCAATTAAGTGATGTTTTTCGTCATCTTCGGTTCTTTTTCGTCAAAAAGATGTATATCGTCTTTCACCGATTACCACATTTGAAACATTTCCATAGTCGTGCACTCATTTTTCTTAATTGTGAACCTTTTGAACTAAACTAAACCAATTGAACTAAACCCTGCGCTCGAATCGAAACAGCGTCTTCATTGAACTTTTATCGCTCTGAACCAATACGAAATATTTTATGGAAAAACACTAAATTAAGAAACACAGTAATGTAACTGATGTACGTCAGAACATCATAGCATAAAATTTGTCATCAATATTTGTACCTAAGTACTTATACTACATTGTCTGTTACCGGAAATGTCAAACTGTATATTTGTAAGTAATTTAATTAGTTAGGTTAAGGCAATTTTATAAAAAAAAAACAACGGTGATGCAATTTTCGTTATTATTAGTGGTTGGTGTATATTTAGAGACGCGGAATGGTTACGCGTTTATTCCAAAATACTCTGTCATTCTGTTGCCAATTTCCAAAGCCACTGTTTCCATTTTTAATTTATTTTCTATTGTTATTATTTTAAGTTAGTTCGATTTAAGCCTAGATATTAGATTTTAAGTATTATAGAAGTATTATTTTTTAAAGATTTTATTGAAATTGTTTCAACAAATTAAATTAATTTAAATAAAGAATTGTTATATATTGTATACCCATTCATGATTCATGTCGCAGTTAGTCAGTAGGTAAGGTTATCGGTTACAAACTCTTATATACATTTTACTATATTTTGTGCTGAAGTTAGCCAATTAAATTTAATGAAATTTGTCTGCTTAATAATTTCATACTTACTGAATAATATTTTAATACTGAATTGTTGTTTATTTTTATTATTTTACTGACTATTGCACGGGATCCTTTTACACTCTGTAGAGAAGTTTGTCCTCTTCATTAAACGTATTCTAATCTGAAGGCAGGTAAAGCACCGTCTCTCTTGAGTCGTCAACGGGTTCTTCTTGTGAGATCTTGGTAAGTTTCTATGAAGAGGTATTTTCTGTGGGATAAACTATCAAACTCTATGAAAATAAATATTATTATACTCCATCTGCCAGTTTCCGATATAGACTTACATCATCATTATCAGCCAATACTGGCATTAAAACTACCGTCTTTTCTGTCTTACATTGTTTGTCAAAAAGTGACAGCTATATTCATGACAGATTTATCATTAATGTGACTTCCGGAAATCGGGCGAACGTCGATAACCAAGACATTTTAGAATGCCGGAAGTTTTGCGCTCCGCTAGTCCTTGACTGTACTAACTTATCTTCTATACTATAAAAGAAAGTCGTTTTAGTTACACTATTTATAACTCAAGAACGGCTGAACCGATGTGGTTGAAAATTGGTGGGGGGGGCTTAGAACCGGGAGATGGGCATAGGATACATTTTACCCCGATCCTGTCGCGTCGCTCTATACAGGGTGTTATAGTTTGTATGAAAACACTAAGCGAATGGAATCGCGGGGTGTCCACTAGTTTTAAATAATAGGATGAAAATACCTCAGGTTTATCTACAGTACTGCAGCATCAACACCGTGAAACATCCTTATCTCGCCTCGTCGCGTTTTGAAGCCGTCGATGACGGAAGCGAAATAAGAGATCGTAAGGGTTCAAACATTCTCAGATTAATTCTAGCTTGTATGTAAGCAACAGGTACCCGCTTACCAGACTCCGCTTACTGTACCAATAGGGTAGTTGACACATTTTTAATTGAAGTATGTACCGCTATGCTGCGTGTAAAAGGATCCCGAGTAGTCAATGCTCCTCGGGGTAATTTTACTCGCAGCAGCTTTAACTATTAAGTAATTATCGTTGTATTAGCATTATAAAATACATTGCAGTTATTTCATATCTGCAAAACAAATTTTCAGGTTTGAATTTAAATTACGAAATCCACTTTTCGCCATTATGACTACAGATTGTCTATTCCCATGACGTCACGATAGTCGACATCTTAGACCAGATTTAAAGTGACTTGGAATAAAACAAGAGAAAAATATGAAAAACATGCATCAGTGAAAGAGTAAGAAAATATTGTTCATTCATCCCCTACCGCGTAGGAGGAATGCGATTAATTAACTATGAAGTCACGAAAATTTCGGATGCTTCTATGTTATTCTATTCTATGTTTGAAGAGGAATGATGGAAAGAGTAGTTTTAAAATTGTTTTTCTGCATTAAACTTTATTTAAGGCTAGTGGACTCGACAGACGTTGTCCTGTCTTAACTATATCCAAGGTGGCCTGTGCCCAGCAGTGGATGTCATTTTTTTCTTTCATAAGAACCTTCTGCTGTCATTAATAAGCACAACAAAGAAAGAATTAGCGAAATCGGTCCACCCGTTCCGGAGTTATTCCGTGACAACGAAAAGTGGCTTTGAATTTTATATAATAGATATATTTCTAATATTATACTAATCGCAATAAACACTACAGATTTTATTTTTGACACGAGTCAACTACCGTATTTAAGATACACACTAGATGGTAGGTACATCCCTAGCTGTCCTATACGTTGTGATCGTTATAATGCGGGTAGTTTTATATTTTAATTGAAATTTAGGTACAATTATATTGAATCTGAATAATTATAAATTTTAATGTGGAATATTATTGTGTAGTGTAATAATAATATTTTTTAATTTATTTCAATTTGGTTATAACGTTATAAAACGATAAGTGTAAAGTAAACAGGTAAGTTATTTCGACTTCCATCATTATAATAAGTAGGTAGATATTGTAAGTACATATAAAAAATTCGGCTGTTGAAAAATCATTGGAAAGCTGAAAATTTGTAAGGTGGTCAATTCTTTTAGCCGTTTTAGAGTTTTCTCTAAATTCTATAGGGCTGTTTAAAAACCATTCCCAGCTTTTCATCCAAGCTGAGATAAATTATTAAAAGGCCCACTTGATTAGTCACTGACTGAGAAAATCGAATAAACTGCTATATAATATAATAAAATAGAGCGTTTGTGGTCCAGTAGGATACTTGACTTTCAATCGGGAGGTCACGGGTTCGAGTACAGCTCCCGGACGTGTACCAATGGGTCTCTTTCAGTGCCTTTGTACGCAACGCAACGCTCGTACGGTGATGGACAACATCGTGATGAAACACGCACACCACAAGGTGTGTGATTCTTATAATGGCGATAGGTCCTGCCACGTTGGGTTAAATACGCTTGGTGAAACACAGTGCCTCTAACTACCCTTTAAATATTAAATCCCCTTGGGATTAAAAGGCGTAAAGTGTATTTCTTTTAAATAAAAACGGAAGTACATATATGCATTTGATATAGTTTGTGGTCGACCGATTTTTGTCTTGTGTGTTTGTTGTGGAGTCTAGCTCAAAGTAAATTGTTGCGATTGATGCGTTACAAACGTTTAAAGTTCGATTGTTATTACGTGGGTAAATCACGTGACCAGTACCTTTTTTGTCATGGGGAAATCCGTTATACTTAGATACAAGTCGACAGGGTTATGTGAGACTCGCACCCATATAAAACCCCACGGTGATCACACGCATGTTACCGGGTGTCCAGGAACAATCTGAGCCACTACATCCAAGGGTGGCCCAAGCTGGGCTAGGCCTTCACGGACCATCTCCGGGATGAGGGGCGGTGAATCTCAGGGCTCAGTCAGCTCTTCGTGGTTGACATAACGGCCCTACCTGGTCACCGCCACTCGGGAAACGTATTTTTGGCGCACAAATCCCCGCCCTTGCGCCACAGTCCCCGCGCTCTTTCAGTCGCCTCTTACGACAGACAGGCAAGAGACAACTTAGGCTTATTCGTAGAAGCACTGTTAGGTATATTATAGGCTAGGTAACCTACTTATGTACTTATATTGCATATAGATATTTTCATTTCATAGGTTCTTACACCATTCGTCATGCGAAGATCAATCATCCAAGATAAGCATTCGGAAGAAGACTCCAACAACAATATTGAATGGGATAACAGGAATATTCGTCCGAGCCAAGAGGCAGATCGGAAAACATTCAGGCTGCCGCGATCGCCAAATAATGTTCTACAAAAAGAACCTAACAACGTGATAACTATAAGTTGCTTATGTGAAACATGCATATTCAACAAAGCCATGCAAGATCGTATGCGGAAGATAGATTCAGGTAAAAATAATTTATATTCCTAAGTACTTACTCACCATCCAAATCCCTTTATAATAATTACTTACAAGTAAAGTCGGGACTTTACTTATAATTCCTTGATCACTTTTAGCCTCACAATAGATATCTTTACAATAAATACCTAGTAGGTACCTATTTAGGAGTAAGTAAGATCCATCGCCCATTGTTTCTTTTAGCGCCCTGTATATTCCTTAAGTCGCTTTTTGTCCTAAGTGCTGTTTGTAAGTGCCTATTTGTACGCGCCATTTCGGTCCTTTTTTTGTTTTTTGTTAACAAGGGGGAAATCCTCATGAACACCCCGCCGCTATGGGGACGGCGACGGGGTAGTGTCAGACTTCTACTGACTAACCCCTTCATTTATCGCTTGTGCTGGATGGGTCCTGGTCACCCTGTGGACATTCTTCAGGGCCAACGAGCGACCATTCCTGTGGCCCCTCCTCGAGTGTTTCGTCCACTCTAATGCTCCTCTTCTATGACTGAAATCGCGGGACCGTTTGTCCAGGTTCCGGAAACCCCACCCCGACACCTACGGACCTTTTCGGGCCTTATAATTAGAACCGAGGTATTCGTTTGCGTGTCATGAGAGCCGTCGTAGGGGATGCGTCGATCGCCTCCTCCACCCTGAGGATCCTACAGGATCGAACTTTGGTCATGACTTGATGAAGTCCGAGTTTACACTGTTGTAGGTACCTAAATACAATGATCAGCTAATCTTCAGAACCATTTGATCTGTTATTCAGCATTGTTGCTGCATTGAACAGTAGGTAACTGCTGATTGATTGCACGCTGAACCATTGAGATTTTTTAGTTGACCTCACAATAGCCGCGTAAGTGCGTAGGTACATCAAAGTAGGTATATGATGCAAAAGTGTGCACTTTTAAATTTAATTTCGTTTCCTTATTTATTGTTAAGAAATTTCGTCTTTTACTCGTTAATCGATTTATAACAGTTTTGCTTCTTTCGATTCTAAATTTTACGAAGGAGATAGTTAAGTTGAGTTGGCTTTGTTGAGACTTTGAGACAGCCATTCGTCACCTTTGTAATTCATGTAATTTGTCTCTGATTTTCGTGAAAACACCGTTAAAGTTTTTTATTTTTATAGTAGAGTCGGCACGGCATTAAAAAAAATTGTCACGACTAAAATCCATCCTGTATGGTAAGCGATGACGGCCTGATACGGCTGGTTTGAGGCATTCTTATAATGTAATAATACGAAAAAAATAAACAGAGTGTAAAAGGATGACTCCGAACAGTGGTCTTGGAAACGTTGTTGGGCTGATCAATATGAACAACTTTTATTATGGAAACAAGGTTCCGAAACAAAAATAGAAATTTCAATCCCTGTACATTATCATCTCCCGAGGCAGTATTTTATATGGAGATGAAAAAAAATTGTGCGTTTTCCCGCATTGTCGCCATAGTAAAAGTTGTTTATATTGACGAGCCCAACAACGTTTCTAAGACCATTGCTCGGGGTCCTTTTATGACTATAAAAGGCAAATACTCGAGGCGTCTTCTTAGGCAGTAGATTACAAAAATAAATCTCTAGGTAGACAAAAGTTCGTTTTAAGGTCGACAGTTTTACGCGCGGGTATTTTGTTCAATAACGAACCTATGTATATGTAAGTATTGAAATCTTGTTGAAACCCATTGATTTATGTTGTGATTGCGATGAACTGTACCAACCCGGCCTAGACTACATAGGTTTATAACCTGTGACTTCTGTATACTCCACTATTTCTGATTTAGTACATCTTAACAACTCTATATTTTATGACTTTTCCCATCCCTAAAGCCTGTGGTGCTTTTCTAGTTCACAGACTAACAGATAGTAAAAGTCACTTTACATTACAATCTAGCACACTTGATCGCAAGAAATATTAGTGTGCTGGTATTCCGTTAGATGGCGGGCTGCAAATTTAAAAAATGTTGATATGTATTTAATAAGGATCTTTATATGTAAAGTGTCTTTATGAACAATGGATTTAACAAATCAGGCTACATTCAAGTAACATAGTTGAGAGTTTGTAATCCGGGTGTCGTTTAACATAAAGATTGTTAAACATTTCCAAAAAAATGGCACGGTCATAGAGATGTTGCACATTGTTTAGTAGTCGTTTTGTTTGCACATTGTATGCATCGTGAAACATAAAAAAGAACATACGGTACATCAGAAAAAGTACTTACCTTTCAACTGCAAACATTCAGGACGTTAAGCGATTAATTATTAACTATTATGTTTCTGAAATAAACAATGAAATGAATAAATATTATAATTTATCGTGTTCGTTTTGAAAACGATACTGATGTATTTTTTGTTGCTAATTTTCTTGTACAATAGGCATAAAAGAGGAGTTTGAAAAAAGTCCACGAGAGTTCAAAGACGAACGATCATAGAATTAAGAAGTTGCATCTCTTTCAACTTTGACAATTCGATTTCTTTAGAAAACTTTTATTGGTAGGTACAGTAAAATTTTTCGTTCGTGTATGATTCCAAATTCAAATGTCATATAAATGGAAGGCGGAGAACTAATTTGTCTCTAGATACCTACACAGGCACAGATTTTATGTTAATTCCCTAGCTCTAGCCGCTCACACAAGATAGACACTTTACAGATGGCTCTACTATCGTTGTGAGTTGGTTGTTCTATGTCGAGCGCAAAGATATCATTACTTACTCTGTACACAAGCGACAGGCGAGCGCCGACAAAGCCTGCCTGGCTGACTGACAGAACGTGAACGATCGAATGACAGATAACTAAATCAAGAATTTGAAAAAATATGCATTATTTGTTTTAAGGCATAGCATATAATTTAACTTTGTTTTGATAAAATATAAAATAATAATTAACCGCGCTAATAAAAAGAAAGTGTAATCTCATTAATTTAAACTCTACCCGTGACTGTCACGTTTGTTTATTGGTTAACATCCGCCGCCATTTTGTAAGTACTGTCGTTTGTTTAGTGACTGGGAACCTTTTCAGTGATGCTCTACATCTCTTGTAAAAAAATGTATTGTGAATTTTCTAGTGGTGTAAGATGTTTAATATAGAAACGTTTATATTGTTTTTGCATTAAATCCAGTGACTTGTATACTAGCAATCGGTAAATTATCTGCTTGCCGGATGTGTCCTACAATCAGTTAGGGCGATTTTCCGTGCCACCTTGAGTGGTGTACGTGTCTCAAGACCTATGGTGTCAAGAGTATGAGTGGCAACGGAAATCAGGTGCCACTGGCGCCGACTCAACGAGGGCCCGGACCGTATCCTTTTATACAAATGAAAAGTGTTTATTTATTTACGTAATTTTCTGGCTATGCACCTCATGAAGCCGCTATTGCGAATGACTACATTCTTCAAATTTCCAAAATTATACCTACAATCCAAACTATACCTATCCACTGCTGCTGCTTATATTTTTCACAAAATTTCCAGAAATTATGCTCCCCAGGTACAATGCAGCTCAATGCATAAATTACTTACATAGTTGGGCTCCATTTTGTTGCTATATTATAAATGGTTAGGTAAACAAACATTTTGTAAGATGCATAGCATTTATATGTACGTACATAGGTAGTTACTTATTTAGTTTAATGCGGTAGTTCATTAAATATCTTTTCTGGATTCTGTCATTTTATTCTTCTCAAAATAATTATTTCTCATAATTATGTTTGTTATTTTTGGAGAAAGTGTTAATGTTCAACTGACTTGTTCTCTATCTTTTGAGCATATACTGTATGTACCTACACATGGTATTTTTGATGTAGTCAATTTAGAAAACTCATATTTTTGGGGTCATCATAGCGTTTTTCACTAAGTAGTACAGATTAACTTACAGACCATTGTTAAAAATTCTGAAGGTAAAAAGAAAATGGCAAATTATATCATTATATATTTTCCATTGCAAATTACTGTAAAGGTAATTTAATATACATAGCATTATTGCTTGTCACATAAAATGTGTCATTTTGTGCATGTGTATTTTATGTTATTTGATCACTTCACACATTAAAATCTTTTCAAATTTATATACTCAGAATGTATCATACATTGTTCTTAAAACAAATGACAGCAATTTTATGCACCACTTACATGGAAATTTGCTGTGTGATAAGTAGTAGGACGAAAAAGCTTCTTTGCTGTCACATGCCGACTTGGGGTTCAACTAATTTTATTATGATATAAAATTAAATACATTCTATTAGGAAGGTAGAGCCACTTGCTGAGTAAATGCTCTTATAGGCAATCAATCAAACAGGGAGCCTGCAGGGCTTCTCGTAACTTAGTGAAAGTATTTTCAATTTGTAGACATAAGTATTAAATAATAGTGTCATTTTTATCATAATATAATACTTTCATGTGTATCAATACACATGAAAGACTGTGTATTGACACAACATGAAAGAATGACTTGTTGCTGGATTGCTGTCTCTGCCACTGTTGTTTCTTCTCTCAATCTTGCATACCAGCTTCTCTGTTAAATTGTTTACCTATAGTTCAGTATTATGAAAGAGGTTTGACCTATATGCAAGTTAAATCACCTTGTTTTCCTTGACTAATAGAAACCCCAAAGTATCTGGCTACAGATACATGCAGACTTGGGGTTCAACTAATTTTATTATGGTATAAAATTACCGTCTCATTAGGTAGGTAGAGCCACTTGCTGAGTAAATGATCTTATAGGCAATCAATTAAACAGGGAGCCTACGGGGCTGCTTCTAACTTAGTGAAAGTATTTTCCAAATTGTAGTCATAAGTATTAAGTAATAGTGCCATTTATCATAATTATAATACTTTCATTTGTTATACACACATGAAAGTCTGTGCATTTTGATACACATGAAAGACAATGACTTGTTGCTGGATTGCTGTCTGCCACTGTTGTTTCTTCTCTCAATCTTGCATATCAGCCTCTCTGTTAAATTGTTTACCTATAGTTCACCATTGTAAAAGAGGTTTGTCCTATATGCAAGTTAAATCACCATGTTTTCTTTGACTAATAGATAACCCAAAGTATCTACAGGATTGGTTTTTTTTAAGTATGTTAACAAACCTAATTTGTCCATTTATGTGATGTCCTCCAATGTCTGTCCTCAGCTTCTCTTTGTGTCTATGGATTTAGATATAATTTATATGAATAATGTACAAATTACAAGCAATGAAAATTTATTAAAATCTATTTGCAAATATTTTGCAAGTCTGACTCTTACACATACATATACAAATATGCTGATCTCATGTAGAAGCAATGTTTTTTTACATCGCAGAGATCATTTCTGGAGGATTAACCTTTTGTCCGCCAGATAGTAAATTATGTTTTCACTGTTTTGAATTCTGTTCCAAATGCCAGAGACTTCAAAATCCCTCGTCTGATATGTGATACATTGGATGTTTAATGATTATACTTTAGTTCTCGGAATAATAAAGAGTTAGTATAGTTCATTGTGTTCACATAAGAGTTGCTTCTAGAAGAAGGTACTTGTCTGTGTCTTTAAAATCCAACCCCAATGGGTTAATATACAATATAGAAAAATGCCAATGCAATTTTGCATAATAACCAACTATCCTTTGCATCTACTTTAGGTTTCCTTCCACTATCAACATATTGCTTCATGGTGTAGCTGAAGGTAGTACTAGGATTCCTCTGATTTCAGATATCCAGATCTAAGGTCATTAATTCTTTGTCTGGCGAGTGTGTAACATATTCAAACATTGGAACATGCTTTAAAAATAACAGTTTTGTATAAAAATAGGATATTATGCTGAAGAGGCATCACGTCTCCAAATATTCTGTCTACCCAGACTTCTTACTTTTTAACTAAGAAAAATGGAGTGTTTCAAATGTACGCTTTTTATGTATGTTCATGCATAATTTTATTGTACTACTCTTTTTTTTATTGGAAATTTTGATAATTCTTTTTTTATTGGAAAGGGTGTACCCCAGAGTTTCATTCACTTTTTTGTGAAATGTTTTACTTGGAACATATTTGTTTACAGGCTGCGGTAATACCTGTTTAAGAAATAAATTATTCCTGCTATGCATTTAAAAGCCTTCATAAATCTAATTCACATTATATACACTTGTGGTAATGACATAATACTGAATGATTGAAATTGATAGTTGTCTTTCAGTTGCCTTTATGACCATGCTTACAATATGCTTCCCATTTTAATTTGCTTAGTTTGTAAGCGTGTGGACTGCTGTTAGACCCAAAGCGCTAATTTGAGCTCTGAGTGAATTATGAATCTTGGTGGTTGGGCCACCTTACATCACATGCAAGTGATGTTTGGGTCGGAAGAGTTTCTGTGGCACTTTCTTACATGCTGTATTTGTATCCCAAAATTATCCATATTAAAAATACAATTTGTAATTTTTTCATCAGAATAGTTTTCTGTAAGTAGTTGTTAAACAATTTTGAAATTGTTATTTTTAAACATCTCCAACAAGTCCCCATCACAACAACCTCTCAAATAAGTATTGAGGGTTAAATAGTTAAACAACTTTGTGATCAGAAAATTCACTATTAATCTATTATTAAAAATGTTAAGTGTTAGGTGCTCTATTTGTGAATTAATTTCCATAACATAATTTAACCCCAAGCATTATTTGTTCAAAATTGTCAAGATAATAACGCGACTGCGTGTCAAATGTGCTAATGTCGTCAGTTCGCATAATTTTCTCCGTGATAATAAATAACGGTTGTTTACTCTAAACTGGAATACATTATATTTGTGTACGGTATTCATTATTATTCAGTAGGTGGCTTAGGTACATTTGTACCTGTTATTATTATGTTTACAACAGGGTGCGTTTCCAATGATGTGGAGACGTGACGAGTGAACGCAACTTTGAAATAAATTAAGTACATTAGTAGGTAGTGGATTTTGTACGAAAACTCTCATTTTCCTGTAGAATTTGTAGCACATTACATTACATACTTGTCAGCATCAATCAATTTTATCTAAAATAGATCTTCCATACAGAAACTTTTTCCTGTACTCGGTTGGAGATTCCTATTAAAATACTTATTTACCTTATGGGGGTATATGCAACAAACCTCGGGAGATATTTTTGCATACATTTGTACAAGTTATAGGCTGATTATGTGCAATATCGTTTTTGGGGAACTTGTTAGACAACAACAGAACTTCCATTGTGCCCATTGTCCCCGCAAGTGAAACTTTATTATATTTATTATTCTCTGTCCCTAGCCGGGTCGCTGTACCTACTACCCGGGTAACACTAATAAAATCTGTTATGTCACGTCATCGGATGGCGACAGCTAAAACTTAGTTATAAACCATCCTCCTTATCTATTAATGACAAAAATATTAATTCCTAACATTTTATCGTTTATAGGGTAACGTTCTAAAGGTAAAACTAAATATAATAAGATGCTGTATGACTATACGAACGGCGTATGTCTTTCTGTTTGTCCTTCTGTCTGATACACTCGCTGCGGTGCCACAGTGATGCAACTACGAAAGTGTAGCAGACTAGGCCTCCAGGCTCCTCATGAACCCTCATAGGATGTTAGCGTTCCGTAAGAAAGGAGCTAAAGCTTTTTTACGGGCACATTTCTCACGCGGTCATCTGAGCTCAAACTAGGATACCCTGTTCTATGGGTGCTAGATACTGATATAATTACATACACCTAAAAGCACCCAGACGCATACAACATATACCTCAGCTTATCACCAAAGCATTAGTCGGCGGCGGGAATCGAAGCCGCGACCGTCGTCCTAAAGGACGTCCAGTTTGTATTGAAAACAGAAATAATCATAATAATATGTTGTACTAATAAAAAAGCGGTTTCCTCAGATTACTCATAAAAATATATAAGCAAAAGCAAAATGTCTTACGAAATTCGATCTCGCATACATTTCATATGGGTCGGGTAGAAAATAACATGGTGCTCTGCTATCAACTACGTGGATAAAATCATAGGGCGCCCTGTTGTATAACCCATAAAATACTTCATAGGCGTACGTACTACGTATAAGACCTGCGATAATTTTAGAGTGACGTAATTCTTAACGTAGACAACATAAGAAATTCAAAAGAAATTTGTTTTACCACATTGTCGAAAATCGAGTGTAATACCGTTCGATTTACTAGTATTCGTCATTGGTACATCCCTAATAAAACTGTGCGAGCAGCGCAGCCCTTGGAACTCCCCACTTTTGGCCTGTACAACTCTACTTTTCAGATGCTGCAAGTTAGAAAACCACAAATCGAAAATGTCAAGTACATTGCTCGGACACTACCAGAATTTCTATATTTCACAAATGCAGCAATGTACAGCGTGGTTTGCCACCCTCACTGACACTCCGCAAAACAGAGGGGCGCCGACAATAGGGTGGCCTGGGCACGCCCCAAAATCTCCGCCGCACTACCTTTGTCTCTTTCCTCCATTCGATCCCTGTACAGCGGTCTAAAATGTCGAACTTCCTCAGCAAATTTCCCTAAAATGCTTTAGGCTTGCTGAGTTAGTGTAAAATAAAGTTTCCGCCGATATAAAACAGTAGTAACTACAGTGACGCAGTTTCCGATAAAAGGTTGTCGCGTATAACCAAACGTAAAATGTACGCGGTGGTGTAATTTCCAGCAAGAGCGTGAAGCGATGTGGCGCGCCGTTTCCTTATCGATTTTCTGTATGCTGCATTAAATTGCTATTTAAAAAGTGTATGCGGTGTGCAAACATTTTGCAGTATGATTTTCTATTATTTTCCTTTAGTGAATACGAAAATGAAGATTTGTACGATAACAGTATATTCAAGATAGCTTATGCTTGTGCTATGTCAATCACCGCATTCGGCGCACATGTAAGATAATAATGAGAATCTAACATTATTTTTGTGTTAGAGAAGGATAAAGAGAAGAGTCACTTATGATTCTGTCACCTCAATTCTGGGAATGGTTTAATGTTTGGCTAGTACATATTTTGAAAATTTTGTATCATGAAACCAAGATGGTGGCATTAAGAGAATCTAATTCTGTCAACCCGCTGTCGCAGACATGTGGACACGCAAGTCACGGGGGACAGCCCAGCAACATTGAGGGAGTACAGTCCCTGCAGGCTACCATCAATATGCCCCAGTCGGTTGCGCCACATCTTAATATTAATCAAATAAACTTACAACCTCTGAATAATATTTCTGTCCACTTCTTGAATAATCCTAACTCTGTGAAGAATGATCATTCTTCCCGTTTTTCGAACCCAAACCGCATGCAGCAGTCTCACCATTATCGTGCTATGCATCAGACAAGTAAGTCGATGTCCTTACCATGTTGTTTTATTGAATGAATTCCTTAAAAGGTATTGTACAGATATCCGCGGGCGCCAACACCACACCGTAAGTATAATAGAGAGATGGAGCGATGTAGACGAAGACGAGATTGTAATTTGATAAGTTTTGGTAATTGGGTTGGTGTGATGTTTGTGCAGGAACAGAATACGCAGCGGGAGGTGCTGGTGGCGCGGCGGCGTACTTGCCGGCGGGAGCGGCGGGGCCCGTGCCCGGGGCGCCCAACAGCATGCGGGTGCAGCAGCAGCAGCCGCCGCCACAGCAGCAGCAAGATCTATCCAAGACAAACATGGTCAGTAGATATTCACTACAACACGAACTACATCAATGCATACTTGCTTCGGTACAGTCCTATTGCTGAAATGCGCGATTCCTACCCAGACTAATCAAACTTAGGTACTTAATGTAGCCTACGCCGTTTAAGCTGACCTCTATATTTTATTACTCATAAACCCAATGTGCAAAATATTGTATTTATGTAGGCATTGGAATCCGTATTAAATAAATGACTTATGTAACTTTGTAGAATTTCTTGATAATTAATTTCAGCCTTTGTATTTTATTTATCTATTGGAAATCACTGACTATGGTAGGTATGTGCACCTTAGGATATTAAACATAATATTGTTTGGTAGAACAGCTTTAGGGTCAGATGAATGAATTTATGTTCGTTTAAACATTTGTCATTGATGTCTACGGAGTACTATACATCGTTTTTATTATTGTACATACGAATCGTTACCTTTTAGGCCCCGCTTAACTTCGGGCCTGCGCCGCCTCAGCCGCGTCCGCAGTACTCCAACTTCAACTACAGAGCGGCACAACACCAAAACAGACCAAACAGTCACCCAAGGTACCTATTTATCTAAACTCTATTAATATTTACTGAAATATTAGATTAGATTAAACGCAACCGTGAGTATTGCAGTTAGCTACAGTTCTCCCAATATAAGATTATTTTTGATATATCGACGACGGTTTCAGCGAGAAAAACATAACCCGTCATAGATGTTCGGAAATCGGATAAAAAGAAACTTAAAATCCTTATTGTTATTAAAAAAACTTAAACCATTCGGAACGACTATATTACATGATGGAGTGTAAGGTCCCCAATATAAAATAAAATCTACAGAATAATATTGAATATGCCCTTTTTTCTTAGTTAATATCATTTTATCCATTCGGAAAAGTGTATATTAATAGCCAATGATATTTTTGTAGGTTTACTTAAAAAATGTTATTTGTATATTATTGGTCCCGTATTTCGCGTTTCGACATTTAAAATTAGAAACGTCAAGAAACAATTTATGGATTAGGAGGAACCAATAGATCTAGGTTTATTCTAATCTTTGAAAGTTTCCAATATATTTCAATATGTTCAACTATCTGTTGTAGTAGGTAGGGTAGGAAGGTATATATATGTTTATGATTGCAGTGCCCTTGAAGGGCTCATGTATACCACATCCACCACTTGACTAACTCTAATAATTGCACTTTGTTCATAATACACACATCAAAAGTGTCTAGGGATCAAGTACATTTTAGAAGATTGCAATCAGGAATATATTTTACAAAAACTGAATTCATTCATAATTTATTCAAAATGTGGTGATAAGTCATTGATGCAGCC
>SJJU01006771.1:0-11238 GCA_012932125.1 Conopomorpha cramerella
ATTTTAAAACACTCCCTTCATTCGTGCCAATTTTCTAGTTCCGTTAATGATCGTATGGTGATTTTTTTTTATCACTATGAACAAGCGTTTGACCCCGATCCTGCCTGATGTTAAGCAGCGATGTGGTCTACGATGGAGCACACTTGTTCAGTAGGTACCTATTCACGCCAGTGACTTGAAGACCTTCAAACTATACTGCGCAGGAAACACAGACTCCGGCAAGTCGTTCCACATCCTGGCGGTTCGCACTATGAAAGTGGACGCAAACCGTTTAGTTCGCGTAAATGGCAAATCCACCTGGTATGGATGTGTCAACAAAAGACGGATGTTCGGCTTAGACTGAAGGTTTATTATATGATAACGGATAGTATTTAAACGTGCATCAAAAAAGTCTAACCTAACCTAACTAAAATAATAAACTGTACATCAAAATTACTAACTTGCACACCTAATTGCCATTCTGATGATAAACTTTGGCTTTTTAGGTGTGCAAGTTAGTAATTTTGATGTACAGTTTATTATTTTCCTATGATAACTCACGTATAGTACGTTCTTCTTTAAATGAGATAACTAGTAAACAAACAATGCAAATCTGAACTGAAAAGATGATTGACAATGTACTGTCATTTTATGCGAAGAAAAATTGTTGCAATGAAACGCTTTACGGTATCCAGTTTGTACATAAATTAATCCGTGAATAACTGAACTAGAGCTAACAACTGTCCACATGGATGAAACTAGTAAAATTAGCTCGGATTGTCATTCATTTCTAATCTTGTGATGTTTGTTTATTAGTTATCTCATTTAAAGAAAAATGTACTATACTAAATATGCTTATGCTACAATGTATAACACATCACAGTTCCAATGTATTTTATGCCATTCAGTGCACTAAAATGTATACACATACTTATTATACAAATGTGTACGTACATCTGTGATCGTGAGGCGTAAAAAGTAACTCACTCCTTATAAATAACACTGTCAGAGTAAGCGGAATCGCCGAAATAAATTTCCCACACGAATCAAGGCACGTACGACAAAAAGAGATGCGATCTAATCCTTCTCCAGTGAAAAAGTGAAGTAGGGTCACCATTCAAGTATATTTTCTGACGGGAAAAATATATGCCATCTAGCAGACATCCTTTAGAGCAGACAGTAAAAGATTCGGTGTCAAGAAGATAAATCTCAACAACATTTATCCGTGGAAAGAGCATCGCGTCATTTCCTCCAAATAAAATATATTGGGTGAATAAAACGGCTTGAAATTTCCTGCTCGGCGTCTACATTTTTTTCTGGCTAGGGTGGCCATAAATTCGGTAGACACCAGCGGACACTGAACGGGGTGAGTGGTTGAGGCCATTCTTGTCGTGGATTTTGACTTTGACGCTTTTTAATAATATAATAATTTTCGTCTTTTCATAGAATGTACCTGATATAACTTATACACTTAAACGGACGTAATTGCGCATACTTAGACTATAAAATTAATGTTAATAAATAATTAACAGCAAGAACATTTTTTTTGCGGAATGTCTGCAGTCCAGCAAAATCAATACTTACAGTTTTTATACAGGTTTTGTTTAAAAAGAAAGTCTCAATTCTTTATTGCGTTCTACAATGGTACTCTTAGGTGGTAAATTAATGGTTAGTGCAATTACATTGTACTTAGATCCTGATGGACACAGCAATATGGCGTAGGAGAGAGAGAGATTCGTGTAGATTCATATTTCTAGAAAGTTATAATAGTTGGATACGTACTATATCGGTAATATATCCTGACTTTGTTTATAAATTCCTGTGCAAACTATATTTGATTATGATTGTGAAAGGTGATGTAATACATCTCTGAAATGTACGTTAGGGCGTTACTACACCAATTGATCGATAGAGGATCGATCGATCGATAATCGACAGATTCGTCGATCGATTTGTTCGTTAGAAGTTATCAATCGAAGTTGCCTATTATCCATTCCACCATCCAGTGGCGTGCACTGACTTTTACGACAAGGTAGGCAGTAATCCCCAAGGATTCACACCTATGTATAGGTAACTTGTCTTTACGAAATAAAGGTACCTAGTACCTACATATCTACTCACCCACAAAACACAGGACCTTCGTTAGCCTATGTCGTGAGTACAGCAAAAGAAGGATCTAGCAATAACTCTATTATTCGGTCGGGTAGCAAAAATACTAAGGTAGGCAGTGTCTTTTTGCCTATATGTTGTGCACACCACTGCCACCATCGATCGGTTAGATTGGATTGTAGGAACACTGTAATACTTTTGTACATTTCAGACATTTTTTCAATTTCCGAACGATACCTTATTACGAAGTGAAACAAAATAATCATAGTCCTTTTATAGTGCGAACCGCCAGGATGTGGAACGACTTGCCGGAGTCTGTGTTTCCTGCGCAGTACAGTCTGAAGGTCTTCAAGTCACTGGGGTGAATAGGTACCTAAATGAACAAGTGTGCTCCATCGTAGACCACATCGCTTCTTAACATCAGGCAGGATGGTATTCAAACGCTTGTTCATAGTGATAGAAAAAAATATATATTTAGCTAACAACACGGTCTATTACACTAGCCACTGTCGGGAGTCAGCCCGCGCTAGCTGCCGGCGGCGGCGGGTGAAACACGAGGGGCGGTTCGGCGATCTGTCACCGCGGAATCACCTCGCCGACAAATTCATTCCTCACGCCCCAGACATGCTGATTTACTATTTGTTTTCTACATCGAATAATAAGGCCTCAGACGGGAATAGACATGCTGAGAAACGGGTTGAGATGTGACACAGTATTGATACGATTACTAGACAAATTATGTGTCATGTTATTCAGAACCTGGTGGCTCGATTTTATATACACACATCGAAAGTGTCTAGGGATCAAGTACATTTTAGAAGAAACCTATGTCCTACTGGGCTAACAAGATGATGATGGTAGTGTGGTCTTAAAAATCTCTAGGAGGAATATTTTCCTTAAAAACGAAATACACACATCGAAAGTGTCTAGGGATCAAGTACATTCTAGAAGATTACAATCAAGATTATATTTTACAATAACTGAATTCATTCATAATTTATTCAAAATGTGGTGATAAGTCATTGATACAGGCATGGGGAATTAGGTAGGAGACCAATCCAGAAGATTAGATTTGATTTAAATAAATTAGATTTTTTAGAGCTAAAAATGTTCTTGATCCCTAGACACTTTTGATGTGTGTAGTTGATACTTGATTCTTGTCATTTCTATTTTGTTTGAAATTGAGGGTAGGACTCGTTTCAAAGTCCCGCGCCTTTTTTATGAATAATGGTTGTCTCCTTCTTTTGTTTAATGTCAAATGTAAATCTTTTTGATGATATTAAAGGCACTGAAGGCAAGGATCCTGGAATACTGGTAGACACAACAAATTGGCGTAGAAGAGGGGAAGGTACACTTTCAAACCTATCAATACTTAAAATTATTTCCTTGTAATTTGTACTTAGTACCCTAACTAATTGAGATCTTATATATCTATCATATCTTTATGCGCAAGGTGGCTGCCAGAAGCTGGATGCGAGAAGCCGAGAACAGATCACAGTGGCATGCAATTGGAGAGGCCTATGTCCAGCAGTGGACAATTATGGGCTGATGATGATAATGATCTTTATGCGCAAGGTGGCTGCCAGAAGCTAGATGCGAGAAGCCGAAAACAGATCACAGTGGCATGCAATTGGAGAGGCCTATGTCCAGCAGTGGACAATTATGGGCTGATGATGATAATGATCTTTATTTGGCGCACAACATTTGTGTGTGTAACACTTAATCAGTAAGAGATATATCTCGACGTCAGAAGCATAAAGTCGGATGTGTGATTGTAACAAAACCACACATCCGACCTTATGCTTCTGATGTCGAGATAATATATCGTACAAACTGCTGTTTGTATTGTATTGTTTTATACCTACGTACATTCATCGCAGCCGGTGAAATTGCCTCAGACATCTGAAACGCAATCGTTGTAACAAAACCCACTATCAAGATCCCCGAGGACATTAGTAGCAACAAAATATTGCATTTTTATCAAGACAAACGTTATTAACTGTGCTGTTACCATAAGTCTTCGTTATCATTTGCCCGCGAGTTTTATTGCCGTATAAATTAGCTTTATGAATATGCAGGGGCCACGTTCAACGGCTAAAAGTATTTTAATGGACACTTTAAAATGTTCGTACAATCCGCTTCGTGATTGTGAAGGACACAGTTTAACTACTTTTTTTTTTGTGTGTTTTAGAGTATTTTTCTTGGTGTAGACTCTCAAGAATTATGGTCACTGTAATATTTGAGTGAAAGTAAGGAGCTTTTACACTGGTGTTTTTGTTTCACAACGAACAAGCGTTTAACCACCATTCTGGCTGATGTTAAGCAGCGATGTGGTCTACGATGGAGCACACTTTTAGTTAGATACCTATTCACCCCAGTGACTCGAAGACCTTCAGACTGTACTGCGCAGGAAACACAATGAACAAGCGTTTGCCCACCATCCTGGCTGATGTTAAGCAGCGATGTGGTCTACGATGGAGCACACTTGCTCATTAGGTACCTCTTTACCAAGGTAAAGGCTTGTCTTTACAAAATATAGGTACCTATCTACTCACCCAAAAAACACAGGACCTTCGCTAGCCTATGTCGTGAGTACAACAAAAAAAGATCTAGCAACAACTCTATTATTAGGTCAGGTAGCCAAAATACTAAGGTAGGCAGTGTCTTTTTGCATATATGATGTGCACGCCACTGGTAAATCAACTGCAGTAACACTTATATTAGCTGTGCTTAATCTAACGATCCTTAAACTGTGGAGGCTGCAGACATGGACCTGAAGAGGTACCTGTCTGCAGCTTCAATTAGGTACCGTAAACATTGCAATGTCAGAAAATGACTTCTAAGTTGTAACTAAACTTATATTATAAGAACTTAACTCAACTGTACACTTAGAACGCAATAAACATTTTGTATTTGTATTTGAAACTGGTATTTAATATTGGTAACGCTTTGTACCTCACTCAATAGGAATTTTGTCCCCGGAGTTTCCTGGTCATAAATTAGCGGCGCAACCGCAAAGTAAATTCCTAAATCCTTGCCAAATACCGAAAGTGGTAAAGTTCGCGGCATTAACAAGCCAAAGTCGATGTAAACGCAACCCTCGCCCCCTCCGGTGATGGACGGCGGGACCTCACCCCCCCGCGACCCCTGCCGACCTAACCCCATATATCAACCTGAAAAGTAACCCTCGCCGGATGTTTTATTACCTGATGAAACTCTCTGTCCCAGCGTCGGGCTTGCCTTGTAAATCTGACACGTTTAACAGATGCCCTGTCTCGGTTTTTCAGTCGGGTGGCGTTTTTCTTTTGTCCGTCCGTGTACCGAGCGCCTGGATTTGTTGTAAGGCAACGATTATGTTCGCAGTGTGTGTTGGTTTTTGCTATTAGCATTATTTCAGGCGTTTGCGGTGTATTACCGTTGCACGAGAATCTGGCCACACTGGGTTTCGTGGGAATTGTGAAAACGTATAATATATTATGCATGACTTTTCGTTTTAACTTTTATTATCTTTTTTTTTTATTAGCGACCTTTAAGTTATTGATTTGCATAATGCGCAACCACCCACATAAGATTGGTACCCAGTCGTTAATAAAATACATAATTATTATTAAACTCAGCGACGTACTTACTTATTTATGGACCAATAATAAAGGAATGTGAAATGTCTAAGTGCCTAATTATCTGCATTAATAATTCAGCGAAAGTGACTGTGGCGTATACAATAATTTATCATTTTCAGCAAAATTGATTATGATTGATTGACGATTGATGGTACAATCGATTAGATTATAGATTACTAGTGACACGACAGACGTTGTCCTGTCTTAACTATTATTATGAATCGGTTCACTCGTTCAGTCATAACATTACAACGAAAAGTGCCATTGATTTTTATATACACACATAAAAAGTGTCTAGGGATCAAGAACATTTTTAGCTCTAAAAATCTAATTATTTAAATCTAATCTTCTGAATTGGTATCCTACCTAATTCCCCATGCCTGTAAAATATATTCTTGATTGCAATCTTCTAAAATGTACTTGATCCCTAGACATTTTTGATGTGTGTTTTAAGATATTCTACTATTGGGTAAGTACTTAAGGTTATCAATGTTTTATGTTCGGTAACTTACCTCATATCTTTCGACTAGGTGAACAGATTTTGTTGACATTTTTTTTATTACAAAGAAATAAATAATATTTTTATTTAACGAACGTGGCAGAAAACCCGTGAAAGAATAACACTTCTACGAGTAGGTACAATCACGGAATAATGTACTCCTCGCACAAAATTACTGTCAACCGATATTATCTTGCGTTTGATTCTAATTAGATACAGTTCGATACAAATCAGAGATTAGAGGGATCAGTCAACACGGTCGCGCGTAATCCTCCTGTCTGCGCCCACCCCTGCCCCGTCACGCGCCCCGCGGCAACCTCATGTCGCGTCCGATGCTAATTTCCCGTATGAATGCACCACTCCATTTAGGTTTTGTCCCATTTCGCTACTTCATGGAATAGTGTGTTAAATTTGTTTAGTACTATAGTGATTTTAGCTTACTGGATGTCACTGTAGCGTGCCTCTTCGACGTCGAATATTCGTCCACAAGGATTTATGGGATCCACAATGTAGAACAATCCGAAGGTTGTAGATTCGTGTTTACATATCAAGCCATGACCGCCAGTTTGTCTTAACGCCACGTCCAACTCGTCTATCTTCTATCTATTTATTATTTTTAATGATTTTTTATATCGTGCTGTTCCTTCTCTTGTAATGTAACTTTTAAATATGTGACAAATGTGAATAAATAAATAAATAAACTCCGAATCGGGAACCAACCTTCATTCATATAAAGCGGCGAACAAGAGCGTATGAAGAGCAGCACCCTTATCGGGAGCCCATCTATAGATCGTATCTCGCCATTACTTCATAAATAATGATTTATTTTCTGTTATTCATGTTGTTGGCAATAATATCGGTTGGGCTTATGATTTCTGGGCGTAAGGGCCCGTTTCAATGGGGCCCTTTAAGAGGGCTTATCGTAATGCCCCCTCGCTTATAATTGTTTTTTTTTTGCGCCGTCCCGAGGTTTGAATGGAAACAACTGGGTTATTTCAAACATTGTTAATTTTCGAGTAGCTAATTATTGGGTTCGTTTGTTTATAAATAGTTATTATTGGGTAGGATGATTATGGTTATTTGCCGCTTTCCAGTAGTGCTTCAATCTGTTGAAAGTACCATGGAAACTTGAGATGCGCATCACTTTTTTTTCCAACATAATGCTCGGTTAGGTACTTGTTTCGCAGTGGCGTGCACACCATATAGGCAAAAAGACAATGCCTACCTTAGTATTTTTGCCACCCGACCTAATAATAGAGTTATTGCTAGATCTTTTGCTGTACTCACGACATAGGCTAACGAAGGTCCTGTGTTTTGTGGGTGAATAGATAGGTAGATGCCTATATTTCGTAAAGACAAGTTACCTATACATAAGTGTCAATCCATGGGGATGACTGCCTACCTTGTCGTAAAAGTCAGTGCACGCCACTGTTTTTTCGTTACTACCTTACAAATAATTATGGTACAGGTGTGGTACGATAGTATGGCCTCCTTGATGGCGGACCAGTCGTAGGACTTTGGATAGGCCTATGTCCTACTGGGCTAACAAGATGATGATGGTAGTGTGGTCTTAAAAATCTCTAGGCGGAATATTTTCCTTAAAAAAGAAATATACTTATATCAAAAGTGTCTAGGGATCAAGTACATTTTAGAAGATTGCAATCAAGAATATATATTTTTGTAATCACTATGAACAAGCGTTTGACCACCAATATATTTTACAAAACTGAATTCATTCTTAATTTAGAGACCAATCCAGAAGATTTGATTTAAATAAATCTAATAATAATAAATCCATTTTGGCTGCTCCTACTTCAGAAGCGGCTAAAATGCTCTTTATGTTTAGATTGTCTGCTTAGATTAGTAAAACATTTATGTACGGTTATGTTCCTATTTTATGTATTATGTAGTATAACTTGTTAGGGTACGATGGGACTGACATAGTCACTGTGTGTACTAAAGTCCCTAAAATAAATACATACATACACTTCACGCCTGTCTCCCAGAGGGGTAGGCAGAGGCTACAGATCTCCATTTGTCACGATCCCGACATACCCCTTTCGCTTCATCTACATTCATACATACATACACTTCACGCCTGTCTCCCAGAGGGGTAGGCAGAGACTACAGATCTCCATTTGTCACATTCCTGACATACCCCTTTCGCTTCATCTACATTCATACATCTTTTCATACATGACCTCCGGTTTCGAGTACTTTTCACGCCACCTTCGGTCAGGACATCACCAATCTGGTCTTTATATGTCCTTCTGGGGGGACCTCTACTCACCCGGCCCATTACATCACCCATATAAATCTCTTTCGTCAATCGACTTTCAACCATTCTCTCCATATGCCCAAACCACCGAAGCATGCCCTTTTCAATCTTGGTCACTACGTCTTCCTTCAAACCGCAAATTTCCCTTATCACACTATTCCTTATCCTGTCATTCAATGTCACACCTTTCATGCTCCGCAATGACCGCATTTCTACGGCATTGACTTTACTTTTATGTTTCTTCTGCCATACCCAACTTTCACTCCCGTACATTAAGGTAGGTGCCAGTACAGCGTCATGGACAGCCAAAAAATAAGAGAAAAAACAAAACAACTAGAAAACTCAACAAAACAACAAACACTAACTCGCTTATTACATCCATAGAGGCATTTGTATGTAACATAGAAGAGAAAATATAGCAATAAATTGCCGGGCATTCTGATTATTTCCCCAACCCTCCACATAATACGTTGAAACATTTCCCAGTGACAAATGCTTCACATTACTACAACACGGTATGTGCGAGGGAAATAAAAAAAAAAGGAGGAGACGAGGCACAAAAAAAAAACCGTCTCAAGATATTGTCTGCACGCATAACTGTCTAAGTTATTTTCATTATTATAATTTTTCGCGAATAACGGGTTGCGGACGGGGGTATTAAAGGTTCTCGTATAGTAGAAATAGTTGCAAATATCGTAAAACTTGACCTTGTTTGTTTGTTTAACAAATGGCGGACTTAATGCTATTGCTATTTTCTACCAGTCAACCGAAGTTGTGGTGAAAAAGCCAAAGTATAAAAAGTTTTATAAAAATCAATAAATTAGATTAAACATAAACGTTGCATAATAGCCTAAAATACAAAAAAAAAATCTTTAATGATTTTGAACTCATAAGGGCGTCTGTGGTCCAGTTGGTCGGATCCTTGACTTGTAACAGGGAGGTCGCGGGTACGAGTCCGGCTACTGGACGTGTATCAATGGGACTCTTTTTCGGAGCCTATGTACGCAACGCAACGCTTGTACGATGAAGGGCAACGTCGTTATAAAACCCGCATAACACTGTTTCCCTGCATGCGTCTTCAACTCTATCTATTAAAGAAAACCGCATGAAAATCCGTCGCGTAGTTATAAAGATCTAAGCATACATAGGAACAGACAGCGGGAGACGACTTTGTTTTATTCCATGTATTGATTTGTCATAATGTGTAATAAGATTTTTTCTTTGGCTGTCTCCGCAGTTTTGGAGATTTGCAGAAAATATCCTTCACTACTTACCCCTTCTGGAAAACGGACGTGAGGTATACATATGTACATATTCTATGTACGTATAAGTGGGAGCACCTAGAGGACTGGTGCATTTGGATGGCTTCCAATTTTATTCAGGCTCGAAGTTATCTTTGTGGATAATATACTTGCTTCAAAATCAGTTTAAACGACACGGTTATAACATATTTTCCATTTGAGATATTTCGTAGGTTAATGGACTGCGTAATGGCAAAAGCGTATAAGTGAAAATCTTAATATTTTTATTGCAAATGGAAATGCCGCGATCCTGCCTGGCCCCGTAGCGTGAGCTCTTAAAGTGACACTAGCTATTCCTGATTCCTGTATGATTTGTTTTTAATGTAATTTTATGCGTAATTTCCAGCATTTATAAAGGCATAATAATAACATAATATAATAACAGCTATTTAAGCTTTCGTTGGGTTAAATACGCTTGGAAATCCGTGGTCGCCTGCTTTGTTGTACTAAAAGTCTTAAATTTATCTAATATATAACATTTCCATGTCACAATGTTAGTTACCGTACTCCTCCGAAACGGCTTTACCGATTTGTACAAAATTTTATTGAAGCCCAGCAGTGGATGTCACGAAATATAAACTATTCTATCTCTCAAATTGGACGAAATTACATAAAAATGCCAACTTTTGTGAAAATCGTTAGCCTTGGTGAAGAGTTCATTGGGAACAAACATCATGACACTGGATTTTTGTATATTAAGATAGATTTTAACTTATTTTTTTTTCTTTACTAACTATTAGCCACGGCTCAGTTTATTATTCACTTAAGCGATTCACAATATAATTTTCGATTAGGCCACGCTCCGACGAATAGCGTAAAACAATTAGCTATCTACTTTTGAACTAAATTTTCACGGATATTATTAAAGATTGGTACGGCTCTTCTTTTTTTTTGTTGCTTTTCTCTCTCAATTACTTAAACCTCTTACTTACGTAATTCCGGTGAAATTGTTATTAGACAGTGTACTTTATTGTGTTGTGACGGCAATAAGTTAAAAAAAATAGTGTTCCGGCATTTTTTTATTTTTATAAAAAAAGATTTACGGAATCATACAGCAATCGTAATTAGCTAATATAAATTATTAAGCCAATAATAAATCTTATCGTATACGCGGTCAATCGCTCGAACATGGTGGAAGTCTATTATATCTGCCTACCCCTCTTGGAGACAGTATCGTGTTTTACGTCACTAACTGTAAAAAACACTGCATAACGCCATCCATACCAGGTGGGTAAATCCACATTTACGCGAACCAAACAGTTTGCGTCTACTTTCCTAGTGCGAACCGCCAGGATGTGGAATGACTTGCCGGAGTCTGTGTTTTCTGCTCAGTACAGTCTGAAGGTCTTCAAGTCACTGGGGTGAATAGGTACCTAATGAACAAGTGTGCTCCATCGTAGACCACATCGCTGCTTAACATCAGCAGGATGGTAGTCAAACGCTTCTTCATAG
>SJJU01006772.1:0-10186 GCA_012932125.1 Conopomorpha cramerella
CCACTGCTGGACATAGGCCTCTCCAATTGCACGCCACTGTGATCTGTTTTCGGCTTCTCGCATCCAGCTCAATTGGAGAGGCCTATGTCCAGCAGTGGACAAATACGGGCTGATGATGATGATGGGCTAAATTGACTAGATGCGTTTTGTCTTCGTGGTCGACTCGACACAGTGTGCTAAGTATGCTATCAATAACAAAAAATAGGTTCAGGTGCTCTCATAGGTTCTGAGGGGGTTCAAGGGAAATAACTTAGCCCACTGTATAAGCTATGAATGAATAGGTCGAGATGACTACTCACAAATATGTATGTGATCAATTTAGCCCGCGGGCTCAAATTTTGTGGGCTAAGCTGACCCGTGCATTATAAATTCGATACACGCTGGAAGCCGTCCAAGTGCTTCACGTCACAAAGTCAAACACTTGTGTCCTTACCCATAATTACACATGTAATTTTTATTTTTATTGTTATTTTAATGCAGACAACAGAATCTTTTAAAAGGCCGTCACTGGAAGAGCGCCAGGCTGTCCACAGACAATTCAAATCGTTGATTTGTACCAAGCTTACTTGACCTCCAGTATCGTTACATTTCTTGAAGGCGTTGAAACTTTTTTCTAAAGTGTATTGTTTATGTTGAAATGTCTACGTGAATACGTGCCCCGAGCACAGACCCCAGTAGAATGTTAATGTCACGAGGCGACTACGTGGACACGAGCCGTTACGCGATTTCAACAATCGCCGGAAAGCTGATGCGGCAATTTTATAAGTTTACATTTCGTTTTGCGCACAACAGATGGCGTTGGACGACGGTTTTTTGATCTTTTGTCATATTTGAAGTTGCAGGAGGTGAATAGGTACCTATATTACGTTGTTTCGTTCGAAAGAAATACAATACTTGTGCCCATGGTACTCGAAATATAAAAAATAGCAGAGACATATCGATGTGTTAATATTAGACTTGATGTTGAATGACCTAGCTGATTCTTCTCTACGGATCGGCCTACGGATGAACGTGGATTAAACCAAGATCATGTTCGATGAACATGTTCTACCGGGACCGATTTCAGTACACGGCACCGTTCTTGAAGTGGTTAAAAAATACGTATACCTTGGGCAGACATTGCAGTTGGGTAGAAACAACTTCGAGGACGAGGTAAACAGAAGAATTCAGCTGGGTTTGGCAGCATTTGGGAAGTTACGTCGAGTCTTAACATCAGCGATCCCACAGTGCCTGAAGACAAAGGTCTTCAATCAGTGTGTCCTACCTGTAATGACATACGGAGCTTGAGACGTGGACCACTGACGGCACGGCTGGCCGCACAAGCTTCAAAGACGACAGCGTGCTATGGAAAGTTTCCTCTGAAGGATCGAATCAGAAATGAAGTGATCCAACAGAGAACCAAAGTCATCGACATAGCTCATCGTTTTAGCAAGCTGAAGTGGCAGTGGCCGGCCATATTAGCCGTAGAACCGATGACCGTTGGGGAAAACGAGTTCTCGAGTGGAAACCGCGTCTCGGCAAACGGAGTGTAGGACGCCCTCAGGCAAGGTGGACTGATGATATACGCAAGATGCTGGCAGAAGCTGGATGCGAGAAGCCGAAAACAGATCACAGTGGCGTGCAATTGGAGAGGCCTATGTCCAGCAGTGGACAGATATGGGCTGATGATGATGATTTTGACTTGTAATAGCAGGGCGATGCATCTGGTTTTACGACAAGGTAGGCAGTAATCCCCAAGGATTGACACCTATGTATAGGCAACTTGTCTTTACGAAATATAGGTACCTACATATCTACTCACCCACAAAACACAGGACCTTCGTCAGCCTATGTCGTGAGTACAACAAAAAAAAATCTAGCAATAACTTTATTATTAGGTGGGGTAGCCAAAATACTAATGTAGGCAGTGTATTTTTGCCTATACGGTGTGCACGCCACTGGTATATAGGTATTATAATTATTGAATGACAGGATAAGGAATAGTGTGATAAGAGAAAGTTTGAAAGAAGATGTAGTGACGAAGATTGAAAAGGGCATGCCTTCGGTGGTTTGGGCATATGGAGAAAATCGGTTGACGAAAGAGATTTATATGGGTGATGTAATGTGCCGGGTGAGTAGAGGTCGCCCCAGAAGGACATACATTGACCAGATAGGTTATGTCCTGGCGGAAGGTGGCGTGAAAAGTACTCGAAACCGGAGATCATGTATGAAAAGATGTATGAATGTAGATGAAGCGAAAGGGGTATGTTTGGACCGTGACAAATAGAGATCGGTAGTCTCTGCCTAACCCTCGAGGAGACAGGCGTAAAGTGTATGTATATAGAGGTATTATAAGCCGTGTGGTGACGTAGAATAGAATACATGTGTCACCACCTCAGTCCAACTTTTCGCAGCGAGGCGACCGACTCCAGAGGACGGGCAGCAGCGTTCTCTGTGAGTTAAACCTCAACACCAATGCGATCGCCAAACTGCCTGCCAAGCGTGCCGATTATTGGCATTTCTCCCATAAATTATCATAGAAATCATTTAGGGAGGCCCTCGCCCAGCAGTGGACGTCATTCGGTCTTCAGAAGTAGGTAATAAACACTGTGATAATCGTTAAATATAGTAGACGTATATATTTTTCATTTCATAAAACATGGCTGCCAGTTGCCTATAGCTCTGTTTTTCATTCAAATAATACACTTCACGCCTTTTAATCCCAAAGCGGAGTACGCAGAGGCACTTACTAAGCAAATGCCCACGGTTCACCGACTGTATTGAACCAAATGTGACGGGGTGAGCCCATAGCCGTTATAGGGTTCACACACCTTGTGGTGTGCGGGTTTAATCACGATGTTGTTCTTTACCGTACGAGCGTTGCGTACATAGGCTCTGAAAAATATTCCCAGAGTCCCATTGGTACACACCTAGTAGCCGAACTCGAAACCACGACCTACGGATTGCAAGTCAATCCGACCACACTCCACAGACGTGTTTCATTCAACTATTTTCATAATTAATTGTCTGTACAGAAACTGGCAGCCGACAACATCCATTTTTAAATCTGGTAGCCAATAAAAAGAGTAATAAAGCCCCTACGAATTCCGAATTCAAACGTGCTTCCTTGCTGCCTACTTAAGACAGTTCCACGAACTTAGTTCAACGTACATCTTAAATTAAACCACGGAATGTGTGCGCAAAAAACTTCTTGTTTCTTTCACACATTATACCTATCGCGTTTCGGCGATTGACGAGCGATTATTGCCTTGCAGCGTACGCGTTAAGGGTCATATTTCCAAGCGGTTATTTTACTAGTCGGCGTGTGCTGCGCGTGTGTGTGTGAGGCGTCGTAGTTGCGGCTGCATATCATCAGAGTTGGGCCGAGATGAACGAACTTTACACTTCGAGTGCAGATAATGGCCGCACCAACGTATACACTTGTGGGTGCATTCACACATAATGCAGAGGTGCTAAAATCAGCGAAGTTTGGCTAAAAAAATATACGTGTCACAAAAATAAACAGGAAATATGTGAAACAACTCGTTATAATTGACTAGTGTACGCCACGCGACTTCATTCGCGCAGTTTCAGTATTAATGGGGATTTTTGGGCTTAGAACTGTCATTACTGTCATAATTTCCAAACAAAGTTTGACGGTAATGACAGTTCTCCGCCAGAAAATCTGTCCGAAAAACGCCAAAGAAAATTAACAAATTTCCATTAAAAAAATACTACCAGCAAGTTTTAGAACCATTACTACAAAATTGACGTATTTCTCGTACAAACTTTTACCCCCCATTTATCCCCTTAACGGATGAATTCTGAAAAATCAATCCAAATTTCTTATCTCAAGTATACATTATAAAAGGAAGGTCTTCAAGTCAATGGGGTGAATTGGTACCTAATGAACAAGTATGCTACATCGTAGACCACATCGCTGTTTAACATCAAGCGGGATGGTGGTAAAACGTTTGTTCATAGTGTTTAAAAAAACCACTGCTATCGCCAACCCGCCTGCCAAGCGTAGCGTTTATTGACATTTCCCCCAAATGATCATGGAAATCATTGGGGGAGGCTCTTGTCCAGCAGTGGACGTCATGTGGCTAATGATTGTGGTGTTGAGTATACGGTGCCACCCTCAGAAGAGTTCGTGCGACGAGATCGTACGCCAGAACAAAAACTGGTGGACATCAGCGCAGAATCGGGAAGTGTTTAGAAAGGGAATAGAGATTAGCAATGGCATCCAGTAGACTACATACATACATACACTTCACGCCTGTCTCCCAGTGGGGTAGGCATAGACTACAGATCTCCATTTGTCACGGTCATGGCATACCCCTTTCGCTTTATCTACATTCATACATGACCTCCGGTTTCGAGTACTTTTCACGCCACCTTCCGCCAGTAGACTAGTAATAATAATATTAATTAAAATTCTTCGCTGACAAGCACAGCCACACTGTGCCTATTCATCTGTGTTTGTGTATTTTTATATTGCTTTTCTGTTTTATGTGTGTGTTATTTGTGCTTGGCAGAGAAATAAATGTATTGTCTTGTCTTGTAATTAAGTGACGTTTCCCGGCCGCCCGCCGCGCCGTGCGGTGCCCAGTTACCCGGGCCCTAAGTGACGTTTCCCGGTCGCCCGCCGCGCCGTGCGGTGCCCAGTTACCCGGGCCCGCAGTGCACGGCGTAGTGCAGGGAACATTTGCCAAATATTTTTTTCTAAATATGTAACCAGGCCCACGCGGGTCGTTGACACGGCGCAGCAGCCATTTATCGACTTAGATTGGTACGTACCATGAATGCTGCGTATCATACACGTACGTAAATACATACATTGGGCATATGGAGAGAATGGATGAAAGTCGATTGACGAAAGAGATTTATATGGGTGATGTAATGGGCCGGGTGAGTAGAAGTCGCCCCAGAAGGACATATAAAGACCAGATTGGTGATGTCCTGACCGAAGGTGGTGTGAAAAGTACTCGAAACCGGAGGTCATGTATGAAAAGATGTATGAATGTAGATGAAGCGAAAGGGGTATGTCAGGATGGTGACAAATGGAGATCTGTAGTCTCTGCCTACCCCTCTGGGAGACAGGCGTGAAGTGTATGTATGTATGTACATACGCCTCTCTATCCTCAGCAACACACCTGGTCTCGCTTCAGCTGCGTTCAAACAGCTTTCTCCACGTTCTCGAGGCGACAGTGTCATTGGCTTTATTAATCAACTAAGTACCGAAGACTGTGTTTATAGTCTGGACGTCTTCAGAGCACTGGGGTGAACGGGTATCTAATAAGCAAACATATGCTCAATTGTAGACCACATCTCTGCTAAAAACAGGCAGGAAAGTGCTTATTCGTTATGCGTTGCAACGTCGTTGCTTATTGCGTTCATACACGCACTTTGTAATTCCTAACAGGGAGTGGACATGATGTCATTTATTTAAACACAATGAACAAACGTTTGACCACCATCTTGTCTGATGTGGTCTACGATGGAGAACACTCAAATGCTTGCTCATAAGAAAAAAAGAAACTAAACCTACAGAACCAACTTCCAAACTCAGCAATCCCACTTGACAGTTCGCTATCGACGCCCTGGCCAGTTGAAAGGAGGATGTTGATTAAAAAATAAGAAAAGGGGACTGATAATAATGATTCCGTTGAACTTTTTTTTTTGTCTCGTTAAGATTCCTTCATGACCTCAAAAGGCACGAGCTAAGTGGGCGTGATAGACTTTGTGAAGGAACAATTGCTGCTGATATGGTATCTTGAGGTCTTTGAGGAGTTAACGTCTTGCCCTGTACGTAGGTACTGCAGGATTTTTTAATTAGCCTTCGTAAAGGTCGATCTAGTTCCATCAATTTTTTTATTGTTGTTATAAACAACATTATTTTTTATAAACACAGTGAACGAGCGATTGACCACCATCCTGCCTGATGTTAAGCAGCGATGTGGTCTACGATGGAGCACACTTGTTCATCAGGTACCTATTCACCCCAGTGACTTGAAGACCTTCAGACTGTACTTTGTATAGCAAACCCGCATGTAAACCACAACAACATCGTGATGAAACGTGATGCAACCTATGGTTGGCTTGTCATTCACCGTATGAGCGTTGTTTTGCGTACATGGAGTCCCATTGCCACAAGGCATGCCTCGAGGCAGGCAGTAGCCGGACTCGAACCCGCGACCTCCCGACTGCAAGTATTCTATCAACTGGACCACAGACACTCAAAGAAGTGCCCAAAAGTTCAAAAGAATATTAATACAACAGACGTTTTATTGCGTACCGAAAATGTTAAGTTCATACAAGAAAGAATAGGTGAATCAATTTCTCCACCAACAGGGAAACTGGAAAAAAAACCTCCAACCAATAACGTTCGCTGGGCGTGTTCGAAATTCGAATCACGTTGTCCTCACGGTATTGGTTATCGATTGGAAACCAATCAGCCAATGGGAGCGCGGCACGGCGAGCCTGAAAATTGCTTCCGTATTTTTTCAATGTAGGTTGAATATTTCGGTTGTTTGATCATTTTTATGGATTGTTAGTATAACGGTAAAGTTTGAAGTCGGATATTTTCTTTAATAATAACTTAAACTGTAGAAACTGCTGGCTGCGGTTCAGTGGTACTTGACTTACGCTCGGGATGTTGCGGGTTCGAAGCAGTGCGTGGCTTGCACACCATGTAGGCAAAAAGACTGCCTACCTTAGTATTTTGGCTACCCGACCTTATAATAGTTATTGCTAGATCTTTTTTTGTTGTACTCACGACATAGGCTAACCGAAGGTCCTGTGTTTTTTGGGTCAGTACATAGGTAGGTACCCATATTTCACCATGGTACCCATAGGTAGGTGTCAATCCTTGGGGATTAATACCTACCTTGTCATAAAAGCCAGTGCACGCCAATGGTTCGAAGCCAGTAGTACTGGACCTGTACCAATGGGACTCTTTTTCGGAGCCTATGTACGCAACGCAACGATCATACGGTGAGGGAAAACATCGAGATAAAACCCGCACACCAGAAATGTGAAACCTATAGCGGGGATGGGGTCACTGCCATCACGTTGGGTTAAATACGCTTGCAGAACCGTGGACAATTGCTTAGCAAGTGCCACTGCCTGTCATGCTTTATAAAATAACAAAGGTAAGCTCGACCCTTGTCTTTGATTATATTCGCGCCTATATACCCGGTGAACAATATTGAGTTTTAATGTCTGTGCGCGTTTCATTAAAAAATGATGGAATTCCGATTCCATACGGATGAGGTTACACCGTACTTCTAAGTAAATTTTTAAGGAATTTAAAGGACGGTAGTTTGACGTGACAACGTCAAACATTACAGTAGTACAATATATAGAACGAGTGATCATGCCTCTCTCTCGTTCGTGCCGCGCTCTCGCTTGCGGAACGGGACAATGACGTCATCATTTTCGTGCATGCAACCCGTAGTATCGAGTTATTAAACGTTACCACGTCAAAAAACACAATAACTTTAAACATACAAACAATAGGGTTTTCTCTTTTATATGCCTTAGTCAGAACTGAACTGCTTTTCAAACTTAAAACAACAAACAAAATCAAGATAGGTTCACCCAGTCGAAAGCTCTGAGGTAACAAACACATTTGAATTAAGACTCCCCTCCTTTTTTGAAGTCAGTTAAAAATAAAGGTAAGACAGACATTAGACGCTCATGCAAGCGTCATTCAATTCCATCAGTCATGATTTATGGAATGACTATATTAGACGATAGGAAATCCGTCAATCACAATCATGACTGTGAAACTGAGATCAAAACGTATCGTCTAATGTCTGCTTTAGAAGCCTTACTGTGAAACTCTAGCTCTTACTTTTCAGCAGGAGAGTGGGCGTGTTACTATCAATACCCCATGAAGAATCAATCGCCCCGCCCTTCCTCATAGATTCACACAAAAAAAAATCCGCCCCTCACAGCGCATGTCCGATCTATCGGTCACCTCGTTACTATGAACTCGGCTTAGTTTGAACCACTGTAAAGTGACCCTCGTTTGCTTACAAAGCTGTAGGGATAGAGTTCGTAGTTTTGGACGTGCCATTAACAGTAGAAAATTATGATGGGGAATTTTCTCTATCATATGCATGTATTATACAAATGTGAACCCTATAACGGCGATGGGCTCACCTTCTGTCACGTTGGGTTAAATACGCTTCGTGAACCGTGGGTATTTGCTTTAGCAAGTGCCTCTGCCTACCCCTCTTTGGGATTAAAGGCGTGAAGTGTATTTTTTATACAAATAAATCTTCCTCTACAATCACTCTATCTATCAAAAAAACCGCTACAAAATCCGTTGCGTAGTTTTAAAGATCTAAGAATGCACAGGGACAGACAGCCGGAGGAAAATTGTTTTATACTATGTATTGATAATGTTGCCGCAGTTGGTAGGATATTTTACAAAAAAACGTGTGGTGGCAACCGCAAGTAGACGCGCACGTCTCTATGGAATGGCCCGTACGCCGAGAGGCAGGTAGGGCTTGAGTGGTGGTGAGCTTGTCTCTAATTAGAAAACATTTGTGTGACCTAAAAGGTAGAGTCAGTCGAAAAATATGGTCTATCAGTTTAAACGACACTTGGAATGTATGCCCACCCCAGGAGGTACACCCTTAGTAGGAACTAATACAAATATTATAAATGCAAAAGTTTGGATGGATGTCTGGATGTATGGATGGATGGATAGATGTTTGTCCTTCTTTCACGCAGAAAGTACTGGACGGATTTTAATGAAACTTGGCAGTATTGTAGTTTATAAACTAGAATAACATATAGGCTATTAAGTATATTGGTGAAACAACGTTTGCCAGGTCAGCTAGTTATTGATAACGAACATGAGATTATGTATTACAAGACGAAAACCAGGCTACAGAAGATGGCATCCGGTATACCTATATATCCTATATACAGGGTGGGAAAATTTATGGGCCCTGGAAGGGAACTTCTTTGAATACATTAGTTAGCTCATTTTACTGAAAGGTGACGTTCCTTTATTTTTTAAATGAAACAAAAGTGCATTAAAATATTCAGAAATCCAGGAATTGAACCAACCAAAAATAAACAAAATCAACCCTCGCTATTTTCTCATACCAATCGGTAGGTATGTTCAGGATATTTTTTTATCACAATGAACAAGCGTTTGACCTGCCATCCATGAACGTGAATAATAATTATCAGAAGATTTGTTGTTTTTACCGAAATTTACAGTCCGAATCGAAACGTAACTAGCTAAACTTAGTAATAATATGTAAATTGTGTTACAATATTTAGTTTATTTATATATTATTTAATCTCTCCTCACTCATGAGTGCTGGCTGAAAGAATACCAGCGTCACGGGCAACCGTGGCAATATGCTGAGTCGCCGTCTCTTTTTTGCTGACAGACACAGAAACGATAGATAGGAATGCTGCATTTAACATGTACTGTATGTGTGATCCATTGTACTGAATTATTGTTTGTGTGTTTTTTGGCAAAAATAAATGAATGTCTATGTCTAAACACGAAATTATGAAATTCGATCAATCGAATTTCGGCTTTATGAAAACATTTTTCAGTCAACACTTTTCACCTTTTTTAGAATTACCTGAAATCTGTTACACTGTGTACTTAGATGCACTGCGTCCTATATTATATATACATATTGTATACGCTTCTACAGTTTTAAGTCGACACGTTCCGGATGTCCTGAAGGCGCTCACTGCGCAGACTCGAACCGATACTCGACCGAGGTGTTCCAATAGACAGGTGGGCGGGGCCGATAGTGAGGCGTGGTCGTGTGTGCTGCCCGATCAGTGATTGGTTTTGAAAAGTTTACAATACTTCCACGTGAAACTTTATCGTGACTGGTTGTGAAAGTTTTAAAATATTTTTAGTAGTTAACATAGTTGCGATAGAAGATTTTTTTAATAGACGTTATGTTGCCTATCATACACGACATTTCATAAGGTGGGGGTAGGCAGAGACTTCAGAGAGTATAGACATATTACCCGTTCGAAACGAACGATCCATAGTAATGTATCTTTTCATACATGATTTTCTATTGCGCATACTTCAACCTTATGTCAATACTTCACCAATCTAGCGTCTGTGGTCCAGTTGGTCGGATACTTGATTTGTAACCGGTAGGTCCCGGGTTCGAGTCCGGCTACTGGACGTGTACCAATGGGACTC
>SJJU01006774.1:0-10718 GCA_012932125.1 Conopomorpha cramerella
GCGGCGGTGGCAGCGCGGTGTGGCCGAGGGAGTGGCCACAGCACCTAATCACGCCACTTTTGGTGACACTTTGGCCTATTTCGAAGCCCCACTTCTCCCTTCGCGCCCCTGTCCGTGTCGGAACGGGGCCTGTTAATTGGTTTTTTTTCTAAATTGGACCCAAATTGGCCCACAAAAATTTGCGCCTTATTGTGTTTACTGGTCTGTGTTTCCTGCGCTGCTGTAGGTATAGTCTGGAGGACTTCAAGTCACTGGGTGGTAAATAGGTACCTAATGAACAAGAGTGCTCCGTCGTAGACTACATCGCTGCTTAAGATCATGCAGGATGGTAGGTATCAGACAGTGGCGTGCACACCACACAGGCAAAAATACACTGCCTACCTTAGTATTTTGGTTACCCGACCTAATAATAGAGTTAATGCTAGATCTTTTTTTGTTGTACTCACGACATAGGCTAACTAAGGTCCTGTGTTTTGTGGGTGAGTAGATATGTAGGTACCTATATGTCGTAAAGACAAGTTACCTATACACAGGTGTCAATCCTTGGGGATTACTGCCTACCTTGTCGTAAAAGCCAGTGCACGCCACTGGTGCACACCATATAGGCAAAAAGACACTCAGTGTTTTGGTTACCCGACCTTATAATAGAGTTATTGCTAGATCTTTTTTTGTTGCACTCACGAAATAGGCTAACGAAGGTCCTGCTTTGTGGGTGAATCCTTGGGGATCACTGCCTACCTTGTCGTAGAAGCCAGTGCACGCCACTGGTATCAGGCAGGATATTGCCTAATCATAAATATACCTAATCATACATTAAAAAAAATATACTCGTCGAATTGAGGGTAAAAAATATTGTGTACTGTTTATACATATTTGAAAGTTGCAACAAAAGGGAAGACTGCTCTAGGGCGGGCGGGGCCAATTTTCTTCATTATGATTATTAATGTAATCTTGCGGCTTTATTTGCCAGTAGCAGATGTTTTTGATGAGATTTGCATTTTTTTTTTATTTGAACCAAATATTACATTTCCGTGCGATATTTGATTGATGAAATTTTAATGATATTTTCATTGTTTTTACCAGTATACTTGATACAAATAATAATAAAAAACACTTGCATATCTAAGAGGAGTAAACGATTCCACTCAAAAAGAATTTAGCTAAATGTGGAGAGATTATAATAATACTGACCCGGACCTATATTCTCCCATGTTGTGAGGTCGACTGGTAGAGAATAATTTAGTATTAAGTCCATCCATGGAGTACCATAATAGTAATTAGTGACATACAGTATTGAATAAACTTAAAAAAATTGAGCGTATTTAAAATGTTCAAAAAACCCTGTGACGTGTTTAATACCCCTTAAATTTGACTATTACTGATTACAAGCAATCAAGAATAATACAATCAACTCCATTTAGATGATTATCATTTCTCCCCCATTAATGTAGGTACATTAATCAAATTGTAATTCACGAAATTTATACATTAAAGTTTACAAAATCAAAATGTTATCAGTTTGAATCTATTTCAGTCATTTGATATACAAACTTTGGCCCAATATTGATCGCAACTTGCCGCCGAGACCTCCCCAAATTAGTGGAAACGCGGGCAACCCGAGCTTTCGCTGCGGCAGAGCTTTTAGGGCGCACCTCCCCGCAAGCTTTCACAACCAATCCCTGATTTGTACAGGTACTGTCGGGCACAAACGATCTAGAAACTTTCCAGTGCTTATAATCGACTGCGATTCAATAGGTATACTATAGTTGCGTAACTTCATGATTGTTAGTCAATCAGAACAATACTTACTTAAAACAGTAAAATTACATTATAGTCCTGTGTTTCTACGAAAGGAGACATTAAGCCAACTGTACGGAAATATACATTACGTGTGAAAGGATCTCGAGCAAAGGTATTAGAAACGTTGTTGGGCTCGTCAATATATATGTAACTTTTACTATGGCGACAATGCGGGGAAACGTAATTTTTTTTTCATCTGTGTACGAAACAGACTTTTTTGCATCGGGAGATGACGTTTTGTATGGGGATGAATTTTTTTTTTGTTGTCTACATAGTAAAAGTTGTTCATATTGATCAGCCCAACAACGTTTCTAAGACCATTGCTCGGGGTCCTTTTGTACTCTGTATTAAAAAAATCAGGTTCGTACACATAATTTTGTGTACACAGCACATCTACCTCTAGAATATCGATGATGATTTAACGATGTGGTCCTTCGCCGTACGAGCGTTGCGTTGCGTACATAATAGGCTCTGAAAAAGAGGCTCCCATTGGTCGATTTTAATGAAACTTTACAATAATATAGCTTATAGTTCTAAATAACACGCAAGATTTATTTTATAACGAATTTCCCACGGGAACGAGAAAAACTGAAAGTAAAACCGCCGGCGTACATATAGTTATGATTAAATAAATAAAGCTTTAATGTTTGGAAGTCAATTACATTTACTGTATGACTCATAACTTCCATACTCATATTATTAGTGAATAGAGCGCATGTAATGTTTCTCTATTGATCCATTGATAGCTTATCTCTGCTTTTTATCAACGCTCGGCTAACAAACACTATAGGTAAAGGTTAATATGAAATATGGAAGTCGAATGTACATATTATTGTCATAAAGTATGATAACGTGACACCTTTTGTTACCGGTGTTACTCCAATGTTTTTTTTTTATAACTGAAAACGGTATTATGATAAAACATTTAATGACTTTTAGAGTTTAGTGGCTAAGTACTTGGTTCTTCAATAGGGTGGTCGTGGCTTTGAGATATGAACAAAAAAAATAAGCTTTACACCTTTTAATACCCAAGCATGCAGAGCTATTTGCTAAACAAATGCCCACAGTTCACCAAGAGGTTTAACCTAAAACACACACATGACGTCCACCGCTGGAAGAGGGACTCCCTGTATGATTTCCATGATTAATTGAGACGAAATGCGAATAATCGCCACACTTTTCTTTTATCACAATGAACAAGCGTTTGACCACTTGGCAGGCGGGTTAGCGATCGCAGTGGTGTTGTGGTTTAACTCACAGAGAGCGCTGCTGGAGAGTTCTCTCGGTTGCCACCTACGACCCCCAACAACGGGAATCGTTGGACTGGGGGGGTGGTGACACATGTATTCTATTCGCCGTCACCACACGGCTAACTGGAACGGAATTATCTGTTTGGTAACACTATGGCGACTGAACTGAATTAGAGAAGAAACAGTGGCTAAGGTCTGTCTAATAATACCAACAACAACAAGCGAAGCCAAGTTCGATTAATTTAGTTTATAGATCTATTAGTTTTGTACTGGGTATATAATTAACCGATGACTGTACTGAGACGCTACACAGTAACCGTTTCCCAATTGGCTCTTTCATTAATTTGTGTCTGTATTTAAGATTTCCCGTACGGGAGGTGCATAATTGTAAATAAGATTTTATTTACTGACTAAATGCACTGTTAATCCCAAAGCGGAGTATTCAGATATTCGGATTTAACCCTGTAACCGCCAATGTCTTTTAAATCAGATACAATTTAAGAACAGTGATTGTGATGTCTATGGTATAAAGAAAAGGAACCAAAATCATGAAAACATGCTTCCAATCGGCGACGGTCAAAGGTTAAAGATGGTGTGCCTATCGTAGTTTATAACCGTCTTAAAAAAGGAGGTTTTCCATTCAACTGTATTTCATTTTCATTATGTTCATTAATATAGATCTTTCGAATGTTGGTGCTTCGCGTGTCAATTTCAGTTTAATTCAGTTCTGACCCCAGAAAACCGTAGTGCGCTTTTGACCACGATCATGTCTGGTGCTAAGCAGCGAAGTGGTCTGCGATATATTATGTTAACTATCAAGTTCATTTTTATCTCGTACTTGAATATAGGATGCCCTCAGGCAAGGTGGACTGATGATATACGCTAGATGGCTGGTAGAAGCTGGATGCGAGAAGCCGAAAACAGATCACAGTGGCGTGCAATTGGAGAGGCCTATGTCCAGCAATGGACAAGTATGGGCTGATGATGATGATGATGATGAATATAGGTATATACTAGCCTATACTGAATTGCATAGGACTCAGGTTCACACATATTATAGTCACACATATTATAGTAGCTTGTCTAAACGTAAAAATAACCTTTAGGAGGTGTAACATTATCTAATAATAATTGTTCAGCGCTGACAGTACTAGAAGCCAGATTTTTGTTCTCATTATTGGCGATATCAGTAAAAAACTCTTCAAATTTCTTTACGATTTCTTCTTTGTTATCAACTAGTTTGTCTCCTATATCATTTTAGATTATTTTTATATTATCACAACTCTACCTGTCCTTCTTGGACGGAGAAAATACAATTTAATTTCAAGATTCAAATACATTACAAGTATTTCCTGGCAATTGTTGCATCAAATGTGCAATGAAATATTAATTTATTCCTTCGTTTCGTCTAAATTGTGTGCAATTTGACTTTCGATCTCGGCCGGAGATGGGTTTGGTTACCTACCTATGTACATACTAAGTACATTCCCTTACGATGAATCTTTGAATTTATACGGATCGGATTAGAATTTACAGTTTATGTTTATATTATTTTGGTTTATGTCATAAACATTGTCACTTGCTTGTTAGCTTGTCGGTTGATAGCAGGTAAAAAGCAATAATAATTTAATTGAAGTCAAGATTTAAAAAAACGTGTACACTATGCAAGCTTGCATAGCGGTAGAGGCAGAGTGTCTGCAAAAAGTCCAAATCTTCAATTATTTGTACGAAATTTTATTCAAAGTTTTTTCCACGACGTCTCTTACTATGCCAGGATCGTGACAACTAGAGGTCCGTGATCTCTGAAGAACGGGCGTGACGTATATGTATTGCATGTCTATCAGTTTTGCCTCTATTGGAGACAAATGTGTAGGTAGTTCGTTTTCATAAAATAGCAAACTCTTGGTAGGGGACGGCTTGCTTCCATTGTACGTTTCAGAAAATCTAATAATACAGTTATGGATTCACTCTGTGCACCCTTTGTTGTCTACATTTTGGGGCATTGGAGAATGGCGGAATAGGTGTGTTCCCATCTACGGCAACCACTATATCTTGGCCCTAATCCATTAACAAAATATTCCATATACAAGATCAACGTATTATGGTTAACTTTTTAAACGGGAAACTTTTGTGAATAAACGAACAACGCACTGGTTTCAGCGCGAGTTTGTTGACTTCTTCATTTTAGTGCTTTAAAATACAAGTTTTTTTCAATTATTTTTGTTTGAAATGCGAATTGAAAAAGGTGGACGTTGGCGAAACATGAGTTTTTGACAAGAGCTTTTGGAGACAATAAATGAATGAAATTTAAAAAAATAATTGTGCACTTAATGTGTTTTTGTACTTTGAACTTTAACCTGTTAGGAATGAAAATTGTATAAATTCTGCTCTTGTTTGGGACGTAGAAATAATGATTTCCTATTTTCCGAAGCGTATTGAAAGAATTAAGTTTTTTTTTAATAAGTACACAGACATTTTATTAAACACAGATAAAAATTATGAATGAGACATTGCGGCGTATCTTTGCTGACAGATACATGAACGATAGATAGGAATGCTGCGTTTAACATGCATTGTACGTGTAATTGTGTTATCTATTTTACTGAAATGTTGTTTGTGTGTTTTTTAGCAAAAATAAATTTATGTCTATGTCAATCTTACCAGTGATTATTCGAGCTGTGATTGGGCAATGTTATGTTAGCCCAAAAATGTTAAAAAAAGTTATTTTAGTGCAATATTTTTAATAATATCAGAAAAAGTTTTACACCATATTGACCGCCCCCTCAAAACCCGCGTGGTCAGTACGTAAAAACGACGACCAGAAAAAAATGCCACAGTTTTTTTTTAATCAACAGAATGTTCGAGCTGATTGCTTACCTGACAGCTGCCCTATTGGCAAATGGGCAAATAAAGGGGTCGATTTTCTATGTAATAATAACGTATTAACAGTTACTCGTAGACCTTTTGGTGCCCTCACACGCGTGGAACTTGGCATTCTCCAGCCCTAAAATATTGGGCGCCGTCGTGCACCGTCGACCCCGGGAACGGTGAAAACGAATAAATTACATAGGACATAAACCCGCGTCCATAAACCCCGGTGGGGTGGACAAGAACACTTGGGGCGCGTGATCACCTTGTGCCATGACAAGTTTGTTTCAGGGCAATAAGTAAATAAATCTTATATATAAAATGTCCATGATGACAGTGCAACCTGAGTAAAGAAAGGTCTCTTTGGTAGTGATGGTTTCATCAATATTTTGGTACTCATTTCGATGACCAAATTTGTCTCTACTCACCCCATTTTACGGTACTACCCCGACCACTGCTAATACAGCACGTCACGAAACCGTTTCGATAAGCGATTAGGTATCAAATTAATTACATATCTATCTAGCAGTTAGGTTCAGCAAACACGCAGAACACCCTGAATAATGTCCATCAATTTATTGCCAACGCAGCGCGCGCAAATCCAAAAGTGAACGCTTGGAACAGTCAGTTCATTAATTAGTTAAGTTGGTAAGCCTGACGCATCGGGAGGGCAACGTAACTTCCGGTGTTGGCCAACATAACCCCCGACTCGCTTCCGGCCGGACTGACAAACTGCCCGCGGGTAGAATGAGTTTTTATGTGCATTATGCTTGTGCCGGGTTATTTTGGTTGTTATTTGATTTGTTTTTACTAATTCGTTGCGTAAACAAAATGTATGAAATAACTAATCTAATGAACGAGTGTGCTCCATCGTAGATCACATCGCTGCTTAACATCAGCCAGGATGGTGGTCAAACGCGTTCAAAGTGTTTAAAAATAAAATTGCCTAATGGAAATCCATGATCTCTACCCATCTTCCACGTTCATACTCGGTACATACATGATCGCCAGTCGGTTAGCTACTCAGTATACCGACCTCTTTGAGGATTCTAAACGAATTTTCTCCTGAATGTACATGTATGGGTAAAAGAAAACGGCGGCAGTAAATTAGATCCCAAATAAATATATTTATAGCGTTGAATTTACAGATGGTCATTTAAAAGGCCTCACTAACTAACTAGTGTCCGAACCTAACCTTAACGTTTGCCCGTCAGCTGTTGGCTGTAAAGGTGTGTTTACGACTGCGGGGGTCGTTGGCATTCAGAAAACATTTGCTTTTATACACCTGCCGATCCTCCCCCTAATGTACACTTGGCCTTATTATATTCCTAAACTACTAGCGTAGCGTGAACCCTACCCTTATACATACTTACAGGGAGGTTCGCGTGTTTGTGGTACCGCGGCGTAGATAGCTAACTATTTATCGCGGACTCTGTGTGGTAAACGGCGCAGGATCAAGTGTGGACTCGCAAGTGATATACGCGTACAAGTACGTAAAGGTCACGCGACCCGAAACGGAAGGGAAATGTTACCAGTGTCTATCGCCTACTAAATATTGCAGTGTGTAGGGGTGCCGCGAAGGAAGGGTGCGGGTGATAGAAAATACGTAACGTCCGGTGGAATTACGGTTTCTTTTATGTACGTACTTTGGGTCGGTGTTCGGTTCTGTTGTGACGCGTGCAGCGTGGTTTCGTTCGCGGGAAAACGCTGTGGCTGTTTTAGAGGAATATTGAATACTGCTTCTTTTGCATGCCCGAAGTACCTACTGTATAATATATTATAGAGGATTTTATGAGGAAGTTCTAATAAACGGTTCTACGGAACCGATATATAGTTATTTTTATATATATAGTAACTAGTGGACTGGACAGATGTTGTTCTGTCTTAACTATTAATATGAAAATAAAATTAGTATTACCTCGGGATTAAAAGGCGTGAAGTGTATTTGTTTTATTACCTCCAGGGTGGCCTGGGCCCCGCAGTGGATGTCACGAAATAGAAACTATCGTATCACTCAAATTGGACGAAATTACATATAGATGCCAACTTTTGTGAATATCGGTAGCCTTGGTGGAGAGTTCATTGGGAACAAACATCATGATACTGGATTTTTATATATTAAGATTTCTCTAATATATAAGTAGTATTATTTTGACGCTTCCACCGCCTTTGGGCAAGCCTATGTCCAGCAGCGAACGTCAGTGGGCTGATTATATATTATAATATATATTTAATCATTATTGAACAAGCGTTTGGACCACCATCCTGCCTGATGTTAAGCACCGATGTGGTCTACGATGGAGCACACTTGTTCAGTAGGTACCTATTCACCCGCGACTTGAAGACCTTCAAACTATACTGCGCAGGAAACTATACTGACATGATGATTATTAGTTAATATTAAATTAGCATTGGCTACAGAAAGTATTATCGTCTTGTTCTGTCTTAGTTTTTCCGGTGGTAAAAAGCTTGCTTTCATGGAGAAAGCTGCGTTCCACATTCCAGCACGTATTCCTCCATTCATCCAATTTGGGCCTTGGCATCTCTTTTTGTGAGACCATTATAGAGTAATCATTTTATTTATTTTTTTAGTAGTCACTGTAGTGTGAAATGTATTGAAATATGAAATTATTGGTACGTACTAAACCTACAAATTAACCTTTAAGTTAATAAATTACCGACTAAAGTTTTAAAATTAATTAAAAATAAAAGCTTGTCTCTATTTTAGATACTTTGGTTTTTTTTAGTTAGATCTCCTAATTTACTAATTTAAATACATTAAAATGTCCAAATCTACACAAAATATCTAGACATATATAAAAGACTAGCTGACCTGGCAAACGTTGTTTTACCAATATAATTTATAGCCTATGTGTTATTCTAGTTTATAAGCTACAATACTGCCAAGTTTCATCAGAGGCCGCCCAGTACTTTCTGCGTGAAAGAAGGACAAACATCCATCCATCCATCCATATATCCAGACATCCATCCAAACCTTCGAAATTATAATATTAGTAGGATTCAACGGCATTCGTCAACATCGCTGCTGAAGTAGGTCTTGTTTGTTTTTATGGAGCCTCTAAGAAATCCCACTGCAGGATTAAAGTCTCTTTCCATCTCACATAGACGTCATTATAAACAATGTTTACGTCGACATCAGCGTAAACGAAAGTAAGCCGAAAACCACACTCGGCCCTCTGAAAAGCGCATAGTCTTGCATCGTATAAAAACCTGAAGAGGTTTTACAGCATTAGTAAATAAGTTTGGTACTAAACTGCAAGTTAAGTACCTAAGCTAGTGTTTTCTGTAGCATAAGTTTGCGCTCTTAACGCGTCTCGTGTATTAGAACAAAAACTTAATGAAAATTGTAACTTCTCTACAACATGGGAAAGTGGTTTTTAATTACTATTTCTATTTAAAAAAATGCAATTAAGATCATTTTTTAAGGGGAAACGTGCAAAGCTGAGGGGACATGATATTAAATGTTTTAAAACGGGTATTAATAGCGCGAAGATTGAATCAAAGACAAGCATTCAGCTTTACCTTCGTTGTTTTGCCCGGACGTTCGACACAGTTACATGTGTCGTGGTCGCAGAGCTTGACTCTCGGGCAAACAACGAAGGTAAGCTGAATGCTTGTCTTTGATTAATCTTCGCGCTATAATACCCGTTTTAAACATTTAATATAATGCAATTAAAGTATACTATATGCCGCGATAACATATATTATTGCACAATAGTACCTCTAGACTCTATTGTATTTTTTAATCGGTTTCTCATTTCTATCGTATATATACTTCACGCCTTTTAATCCCAAAGCGGGGTAGGCAGAGGCACTTGCTAAAACAAATGACCACGGTTCACCAAGCGTATTTAACCCAACGTGACAGGGGGTGAGCCCATCGCCGTTATAGGGTTCACACACCTTGTGGTGTGCGGGTTATTTCTATCGTATATATGCTTTTTATATTTGTTCGCGGATAACACAGTCGTTTATGAACAGGTTTTTATGATTTTATTTTTGTTGGAAAGATATTTCCAAGTTTGTTCCATTATAAGGAAATCACAGTATGATGATCGCAAAGCCTATAAGTCGAGGGGAACTTTAAAGAATTGTATGGGCGGGCGGCTCGTACTTGGTGGACTGTGGGCATTTCCAGTGGTACTGCTCCGTATTGGGATCAAAAGGTGTGAAGTGAAGAAAAAAGATGGCCGATCTAGGCTCAGCAATTTGATTGCCACATTTCATCACTTGAGCTCACTCCCTGCCACGTTGGGTTAAATACACTTGGTGAACCGTGGGCATTTGCTTACTAAGCAAGTGCCTCTGCCTACTCTGCTTTGAGATTAAAAAGGCGTGAAGTGTATTTATTTATTTTTATTTTTCATCACTAAGAAATAGGTGTGCGAGTTAATCTCGTACAATCTCAGTAAAGCATTCTCTGGAATTCAATTTATTTTCTAATTTCAACGTATGATAGCTCCTCAGTGCAAGTAGATTGATGTATGTAACAGGCATGTGAACCAAACATATTCCATAATTTTTTTTTTAGTATAAAACATTTATTTACCTAGAAACATTTTAAAATAATAAATATAGATTTATATATCGGCAACAAGCTTCGTCAAAAATGTCATGCCCTAAACAAATTTTATGTCAATTTTTTATTCCATTAATTAGATTATCTCGTAATTGTTAACGATTAAAACACAGAATTTCTTGGGAAAGTAATTGATAGAAGAGTGAAGAGTTTATTTAAAAACAAGCGTCCCACCCCGGCATCGCACGAGTGTAATGCTG
>SJJU01006774.1:10738-31019 GCA_012932125.1 Conopomorpha cramerella
CTTGACTTGTAACCGGGAGGTCGCGGGTTCGAGTCCGGCTACTGGACGTGTACCAATGGGACTCTTTTTCAGAGCCTATGTACGCATCGCAACGCTCGTACGGTGAAGGACAACATCGTGATGAAACCCGCACACCACACTCGGTGAACCGTGGTTATTTGAACTCGATATTGTTCACCGGATATATAGGCGCGAATATAATCAAAGATAATGTCTGTGCGCGTTTCATTAAAAAATAATCTAACTAATCGATACGTGGTTATTTGCTTAGCAAGTCCCTCTGCTTATCCCGCTTTGGTATTAAAAGGCGCGAAGTGTATGTATGTATGTATATCTATGTATGGTCGTGAAGTCGATGCTTATATCTTTTAAATTATTGAGCTCGTCGCTCGCCTTGGTACATTATGTCATGGTGTTTGAATTCCACGTAGCTTGTACCAAAGCTATTATGTAGGTACAACCACAAAACTACCACGATTCGTGAAGAATCGTTGTAAAAACAAACCACGAACACTTCTAGTTTAAAATTTCTAAACGAGCTTTTCCAGCTTTACTTGAACCTTATTTCATAACAGTTAATACTAACTTTGAGTCCAAATTAATATGTAAAGTAGATCAGACAATATGTCTCACTCCAATATCAACCACAAAGCCTCTAATCGTCCTTCGTTGTTACGATAGATTCCATGTTGTCGACCGAAGAATTTGTTTTGAATGACTCGACTCGATTCCCGACTCGATGGTCGTGTTGTAATACCGAGTAATAATCGAGTACGGGGCAAGTGCGCGAGTGCATCGTAACAGCCCCAAGGTCGACTGGTTCCGCCGTGCGACGTTATTCCATACACACTCACAAATAAGGTGAACCCTCGCAGGTATGACGGAACTTACCGACGAAGGCTCTGTCACTTTAAAATGTGTAAAGCTTTCCGTGGCGCACGGCATGTGCTAGCTGATGCACGGCTCGCATACTCTATTTATTACCCGTCTAATTTAGATAGCATACTTTACTTAGGGAGTACGCTCGGTCGCGCCACCTCGCTGTTTTACCTGGATTATCTAGCAGGAAACGGTACAACTTTAGCGTTGAAGCGGGCGGCGGCGGCGTGGTTCACGTCTCACCGTTTGAAAAACAAACTTGAGCCGTTCGATATAAAGTTGAGTTTTCATCGGACGACGTGCAAGTTTGTACTTTGTTACGTTCTAACTAGAGTAGAAGCGTGACTCACATTCTTTAAAAAATATCCAGTTTGCAAGTACGCGGGAGTAAAAAACCGACCTTGATTGTACTTTTTTGCCGTAGTACGGAGGTACGGCGGTTCGGAGGCTCATTACAGATTCCATGTGTAAATTGTATGGGCATTAAATTACTTACTGGTGCTGTTTTTTTTTTCTATAAATTGAACGACTTCGTTTATTTAAGAGATTAAAGTCCGTACTCATCAGCAGTCCACTGTACAATTACTAAAATACGTTACTTACTTACTAGTGAGGTGGGAAAAACTTTGGCGAAACTATGTCTTTTAGACTTAAAACAAATCAATCAGAAACAATAATAAAAAAAATATTGGTTAGTTGATATAAGATCAACTAACTAACCTTTTTTAATTATATCTTGTCGTCATAGTTTATTTTTTATATTTATAACCAATGCAGGGATCTATCTATTTTTATTGCTCTTTCTCATTATTTTTTGTTTTCGATATACAGAGTGTTAAATGACCCGAGCAATGGTTTTAGAAACGTCGTTGAGCTCGTCAATATGAACAAATTTTACTATGGCGACAATGTGGCGAAATGAAAAAAAAATGTTTCATCTCCATACAAAATAGCAAAATGTTTGCCTCTGGATTGAAATATTTTTTTTTTACCAACAACGTTTTTAAAACCATTGCTCGGGGTCCTTTTGCACACAGTAGATAATAAAGCGTTCTTTGATTCAAACATATCTGTAGACACTTTTACAATTCAAGAAATTGACAAGCGTTAGAAATTGACAGTAACATTGGTTACTAAAATAACACTGTGAAAAAAAACGCTGTTTAACTTTTTTATGTAATTCACTCAGCCCTATAACTAATACTTTGCTTTTTTTCATTCGCAGGTAAGAAATCAACAGATTTTTTCCCCAAGATCTTTAGTAAATCGTCGAGGAAAAACTTGTATTCTTTAGGTAAGTTATATTATTAATAGTCATGCCTCTACACTGGGCGAATAGCGCTAAAACGTTTGCTTATTTCCAATATTAAAAAAAAAACGACGGCCCGTTGGTGTAGTGGTCAGCTTGTCTGCCCCTATTACGTAAGGTCGTGGATTCAAATCCCACCACTGTGCCCTTTTAGAAATGAATCTGCCTGAAGATACCCTTACCAATAAACGCGTTGTAACTTATACCGAAGTTATTACATGTCTACTGTAACTGGGTATACCGTATTTGACGTACAACGGACAATTGAAGCCGGGCTTGGTGCAATATCGGAATAGATAAACCGCGTTTATTGGTAAGGCCGATAAAATATAAGCCTAATATATATACGTAGAATGCACAAACACTCTCTCTCTCTCTCACACACATACATACACACACTCACACACACAACCACAAAATGCACGCGGTAGCAGTATCGATAGTTAATTTTCAAACTATAATTCAAGAGTGGGTACCCCACTCTAAAACCATTTCCACAGAACACACTTTTAAATGCAAATAAGTACATGCAGCTCAATCAACTCATTTACAACGACTAAGGTATGTACTTGTATGTACTGGAAGCATTAAGTTTAAGCACCTTATTAACCACTTAGAACCGTATTCTGCGTGCACTGAGCACTACTCGGCTTATGCTTTGTCTGGCTCTAATGGCAAGTATAGAAAAGAGACAGACAAACGCGCCTCAAGTCACAGACCAAAAGCAACTATTATAGACTCGAAATTCAAAACTGTCGTTTAAAATAAAACGAGATAAAAATACTAATAAATTTTCATCAAGAACTAGTGGATCCGACAGACGTCCTGTATTAACCATTATTATGAAATTAGTATAACCTCAAAGGGTGCCATGTGTCCATCAGTGGATGTACTTTTTTTTTTCATAAGAACGTTCTGCTGTAATTAATAAGCACAACAAAGGAAGAATCAGCATAATCTGTGTACCCGTTGTATCTCCATAGGTAATAATAAGTTTATAATATAATTGGAAAGGCCTATGTCCAGCAGTGGACAAGTATGGGCTGATGATGATGATAAGAGAAACACTGTTAACGGCAAAACACCGTTTGCCGAGTCAGCTAGTACCTACTCTCTAATTCGTTTTGCAAGTTTTTAAAGTTATTTACAGTGTTTTAAAATGAATATTCTGTATGTAATAAGAGCTCAAATTTTAATGTCGTCGGGAAAACATTACATTTAAGTCTATGCACCTACGTCACACCTAGATATTTTTTATCACTTCTTTGTTAATAATTAAACAAAACATCTTTAACAATCTTAACAACTTGTAAGTAGGTACAGTTTTAATTTATGTAAAAAGTGCACAATATGCTTTATCTTTTGCATATGCAATTAAAAAACGCATTAGTATGGAAATAGAACGAAACTGCTGAACACGCTTTGCACTAGTCTTTTGTGATGGAAAATTAATCATTTGCACAAACTACGTACTAAAATATACACATGTTTCTAGCGCATCAGCAAATTGTTTCTATTATCTATATAATTATTTTTTAATCGCTATGAACAAGCGTTTGAGCACCATCCTACGATGTGGTCTACGATGGAGCACACTTGTTCATTTATTTACCCCAGTGACTTGAAGACCTTCAGAATGTACTGCGCAGGAAACACATACTCCCTGCAAGTCATTCCACATCCTGGCGGTTCGGACTATGAAAGTAGACGCCAACCGTTTGGCTCGCGTAAATGGTAAATCCACCTGGTATGAATGACGTTTTGCCGTTCTCCTGGTTGTTGTTTAAACTCGGGAAGAAAAGGTGGCACAAAATGTTTCACGGTTTTTTTCTTCTCAATAGTACTGGCACATAAATAACCCTTGTTGCATGGCAAGGTGCAGTCCTAATAGTTCAAGTCATGCGTTTGACGCACCTGCTGTATGGAAGCCCAACTCTTTCGTTCCGCAACGTTTCATACATTTCCGTTCGTCATTTCTATAGGATGTGGGATGACTTTTAGTTTGAGGGTTCGGGGATATAGTATTGAAGTAAAACATAACTATTAAGATATCTAAAGCTAAACATTCCACATTACTAATGTTGGTAATGAGCTGGGTGGTTGCTTGCATGTTCTGAGGGGTTCAGTTTCATTACCCACTGGGGAACTCTTTTATTTAATTTAATGTTAATGTCATTTAGTGCCCTTGAGCTGTTCACTAGTCAGCCATGTAGCTGAGACGCTCTAGAGGAAACTCAGAAGCATCGACTCTGATACCAGCCTAAGTATCTGTTAGGTAACTTACTGTTTCCGTAGAAGAAATAGTGAATGACCGAATTAATATACTCTTCATTGCACACTGTGATGACAAATATAAAAACATGCAAATAAAAATTGCAAATGGCGATCGCTCATAGCGATTTCTTCCAGGTAACCTAATTTAAAGATTGAAGGAGCTTAACAGATATGTAATAGTGTTGGCAAATGTTGCTATCTGATTGGTAGCGTCATCAACGTACTAAAACAATAAAAAAACATAATTATAATGTATACTACCCTTATTGTAATACTATATAGAAAACAACCAGACGCAAAATACACACATCAAAAGTGTCTAGGGAGAAAGAACATTTTTAGCTCTAAATCCAACTAGCGTAGATCTTCTATCTCAGTTCGTCGATCACAATTCTAACGTTCCGAACCAACGAGACCATTCCGCAATAATAATTTCGAATGCTCACGACCATCGCTAATTTCATGCAAAGATAATCCTCAATGAAATTAGAAATTTCAAACAGTACAGTTCTCTACTTAGAGGATCAATTTCTTCTGGCACGTTTCCTGCAGCGGCTCCGGTATCGCTCATTACAATCAAGTCGAACAGGAAAATCTTAATTTGCCATAATACACCCCAGTTACGTTCGATTGCGCGCGGTACGTTCTAACTAAAACATTATTTTTATTTAACCCACCTTTCCGCTTGACTTCCTTTAGTGTTTGAAACATCCTGCCAATAGATAAAATTCGTTGCGATTTTTCTCTTTGTTCGCGCTGCCGAGTGTTTGGACGGAGTCTTTGTCGCTGTGTCGTAAGGGTCACTATTGCGCGAACGTTGGAAGTTTGAATTCCCGGTGCCTCGGCTCCGGTTCGAAATGTTTTCGACAGCGGAAACAAGGTTCTCGATAACGTTTTTCAGCACTTGAAATGTGCTCTTTTGTTTCTGTTTGGTGCGTTGTACAGAAGTTTACGGTGGAATTGAGTGTTTAGTGTCTGTTTGGCCGTTTATTGATAACAAACTGGGTGTGTTTTTTTTTTCCGTACGGTCGGTTGAATTTTTTTTTTCTTCATTCGAACTCGGCGGATGTGAATGTAATTTGTCGAATTTGCAGATACTTTATTTTTTAGCTGCTGATTTGTTGTTTTGTTACAAGTAGGTAATAAAAATCTTTTTCAATACCTAGCTACCTAGTTCGCTAACCAGAAGTTAGTGCGTTAGGTAATGAATGTTTAGAACTTGCATTTTACTTTTTTAAATATTCTAATGTTAGGTACATACGCATGTCTACTTATACCTACTATTTCAATCGTGTCTGTATACTAGTAATACAGGCTAGTCCGGAACGTAAAAAATAATGATACCTGCTCTATTTTTTTAAGCAAGTATCAACATAATTATCCACTTACTTTGATCCCCGCTTATTAGCCAGCCCTATTCCATACCTACTCATATACATTGAGAGCTGAGCGTATCTACACATTAATCATAGGCCTCTCCAATTGCACGCCACTGTGATCTGTTTTCGGCTTCGCGCATCCAGCTTCTGCCAGCCATCTTAATAACATGAGTCCACCTTGCCTGAGGGTACACATTATTCATATCTAGAATTTTAAACAGTTACGGAAGTTTTTCAGCCCATACTTGTCCACTGCTGGACATAGGCCTCTCGATTTGCACTCCACTGTGATCTGTTTTCGGCTTCGCGCATCCAGCTTCTGCCAGCCATCTTAATAACATGAGTCCACCTTGCCTGAGGGTACACATTAATAATATCTAGAATTTTAAACAGTTACAGAAGTTTTTTTTATAATACGATTATCGGCATGGACTGGTGGTTAGGACATCTGCCTCTAGGACGACGGTCGCGGGTACGATGCCCGCCGCCGTAATAATTTAGTTCAGGCATTAGTGCGGTTGGGTGTTTTACTAAGCTGTATTATTATAATTATTAAGTACGAGCGGCTCGCAGCGGCTTCGCACGTGTTCAATGCTGATACTAAGTGTTTGTCTACGTCGCTGGCTGGTGATGATGAGAAACATACGGGCTCTGATTGGATGTTATATCACACTTCGTGCGATTCAGCTTGTTTCAACCAATCGCAGCGCGTTTGTCAATTTTTTATTGCGTTCTACAAAAGTACTCTTAGAGCGTCTGTAGTCCAGTTGGTCGGATACTTGACTTGTAACCGGGAGGTCGCGGGTTCGAGTCCGGCTACTGGACGTGTACCAATGGGACTCTTTTTCAGAGCCTATGTACGCATCGCAACGCTCGTACGGTGAAGGACAACATCGTGATGAAACCCGCACACCACAGGTGTGTGAACCCTATAACGGCGATGGGCTCACCCCCTGTCACGTTGGGTTAAATACGCTTGGTGAAACGTGGGCATTTGCTTACTAAGCAAGTGCCTCTGCCTACCCCGCTTTGGGATTAAAAGGCGTGAAGTGTATTTATTTTATTTTTATATCTTTTACTCTTAGGTGGTAAGTTATTGGTTAGTGCAATTACATTGTAGATCCTGCTGGACAAACAATATGGCGTAGGAGAGAGGTAGATTCATACTGCGTGTTAAAGGATCCCGAGAAATGGTCTCAGAAACGTTGCCGGGCTCGACAACATGAACAACCCTGTATATCTTGTCACTTCTTTCTCTTCTCGTCCTATGGTTACTGCAGGTGCATATCATGGAATGTGATCTAGTGAAGCCGTCAGAAATTGGCTCCGCTTAATTGATCCTGCGCGCAAAGAGTACAAAACAAACCAAAAGTGACACAGGAGGGCCCCCAATGGCTGCCGGCCAACTTTCATCGGACCGTATAATTTCATACTGCTTCGTTAGGTAGAAAATGTTTTTTACGATCAGCAACTGGGCGTGTTGAATCTTCGCTGGGTACTGGGTTTTTTTTTGTTACCAAACAGCTAAATATTCATGAAAGTATAACAAACCGCACAGGGATTTTGCTGCGAAAGATAAAACGAATGTATTGTTACTGTGAACTGATGACTGTTGTAGTGACACTGATTTAGGATAATCTGTATTTGAATATAAACAAAAAAACAACATTAACTCCTTTATTTTAGATTAATAGGTATAAATACCTAGATAAATGAATATACTAGCTGTACCTACTCTTCGGTGTTACTCTCAGTTTACCTCGTTTATCCTTTCTAGTGAGAATTTTGTGATAAATATACTACAAGCTAAATGCAATTCTGATAAATATTAGTGGCGAAGCTAAGGGCCGTTATAGGGTCCACACACCCTGTGGGGTGCGGATTTCATCACAATTTTGTCCTTCACCGTACGAGCGTTGCGTTGCGTACATAGGCTCTGAAAAAGCGTCCCATTCGTACACGTCCAGTAGCGAACCCGCGACCTCCCGGTTGCAAGTCAAGTATCCGACCAACTGGACGACAGACGCTCGATATTGCAGTTCAAATAAAATCCGTTTCGTTTAACCAGCAGACATCCGTCCAATAAAGTTTGCGTTAATAATATTAGCGAAATAACAATCGTTTTTAATGAGAACTAAAATCTAAACTATCTTCTCAAATAACTTAAGAGCTATTTCAGAAACAACAGCTTAATTCCAAAAATGCCGACAAATTGAAACAAGAATCAATTCAATTCAGCAATGGAAATACTTCATGAGACTTGTAAACACAATGATAATGCTAAAGAAACAAGGCATATTTCGCATAACCTCTCCTCAACATCGCATCGCATCGATTGTTCTTTATGGTCGGCGCATACGTGTGTGTATGTGTGTGTGTGTGTTTGTTTTCACAACAGAAGGCATCTGAGCCATTCGTGGGTTCAATTATACGGTAACTACAATGAATATTTTGAGGCAAATGATACCTTGGGGAACGCCAGATTTATATGCAGTTAAATATATTTCACATTGTTACTAGATCACGAACAACTAAATACGAAGCAATGTTATCATTGATTCTCGTTTCAGTGTTACCATACTTAATCTAGGTCTGAGCATACCTACAAGTCGGAGGTCCTGACGCAATTCCTTCGGGTACACCCGGGACCCGCCCTGATCGCGACACGGAGGTCATCGTGGGGGTTTAGTCAGTAAGAGTCCGACACTACCTCGTTCGCTGTCCCCATGGCCGCGGGGTGTCCATGAGGAATCCCCCACGTACAAAAAAAAAAAATACCTACAAGTCGGTGGGTGCATAGGTTTCTGCAGATATCTCTGCATGCCCCTCGGTCCAGCGCTGTCGTCTTCGCACTTGCGTTTGACCACCATCCTGCCTGATGTTAAGCAGTGATGTGGTCTACGATGGAGCACACTTGTTCATTAGATACCTATTCACCCCAGTGACTTGAAGACCTTCAGACTGTACTGCGCAGGAAACACAGACTCCGGCAAGTCGGAAATCCTGGCGGTTTGCACTATGAAAGTGGACGCAAACCGTTTGGTTCGCGTAAATGGCACCACTCCACCTGGTATTGATGATGATGGCACTTCGCATACTCCAGTTAATGCCCACATGCCTTCAGCTCGGGAATCCACCGCTGCTGTCACGTTGGGGCGTATAGAGAAAGAAAACTGGTAACCGGCGCTGATGGGTTTATTGTATAGATATTACTGTGGGCGCCGAATACCAGCGCTAACTAATTTGTTATGCATTTGCCAATGGTCGCTCGTTATCAGCTTTCTAGTTAGTTTTGCCATACTTGCTTGAACAAGTGTTTTGTAGGTATGAAAATAGGTCATAAAGTATTTTTCAACCTTCTAAACCCCTTAGGTTTTGTACTTCATTTAATACTAGATTTACCCCGGCAGTGTTACCCGCCGTTTATCCCGTTCCCATGGGAAATTTGGGATAACATATAGCCTATGTGTTATTCTATTGTATAAGCTATATTACTGTAAAGTTTCATTGAAGTCAATTGAGTAGTTTTTATGAGAAAGAGTAACAAACATCCATCCACACATACAAACTTTCACGTTTATAATATTAGTAGGAATATTAGTAGGATTTCACGTTTCTCTAGTGATAAAATAAAACAGAGAATCAACTAAAAACGTGTATAACATTTCATTAGTTATACCCTTAGACGCTCTCCTGAAATCCTCTAGCCAACTTTAATTTTGATATAATTATTGCGGAGACAGTAAAAAACTGGCGCAGTCTGAACATACCGCCCGAAGAAACCACTTACAAGCTCAGTGATGCTTAGCTTCGGTACTTGTTCCAAATCAACGAAGACGCTTTAAAAAATAAAATAAAAATAAATAAATACACTTCAGGCCTTTAATCCCAAAGAGGGGTAGGCAGAGGCACTTGCTAAAGCAAGTACCCACGGTTCACCGAGCGTATTTAACCCACGTGACAGGGGGGTGAGCCCATCGCCGTTATAGGGTTCACACATCTTGTGGTCTGCGGGTTTCATCACGATGTTGTCCTTCATCGTACGAGCGTTGCGTTGCGTACAAAGGCTCTGAAAAAGAGTCTCATTGGTACACGTCCAGTAGCCGGACTCGAACCCGGGATCTCCCGGTTACAAATCAAGTATCCGACCAACTGAACCACAGACGCTCTAAGACGCTTTAAAAAAAAAACGACATAATTCACATTGCTTTGGCTACTAATATAGCTCGGGCAAAACCTTATCTAGACTTCAATCGCCTTGTCTCACTGAATTCGATCCGACATTCAGATGTTATAGTGTACATTTATAAACCAATCTAGTATTCGCAGACGTTTCTCTCTCCCGAGTGAGATTCGCTATTCCATTTTCAAATCGACAAATCATTTGAAAAGCAATCTCGCCATATGTTACGGTGCAACATGAAATTAATAGGTGGATGTAGCTCATAGGTACCAAATAGCGGTGCCCGGCGCCCGGACAGGTACGAGATAAACAATTTAATGAATATAGAGCGGTCTCGGTGACTTGCTGATTCTGATAACTGTTGTACAGTATTTTGCACTTCATTTAATATTAAACGTTTGTTTAGTGTTGCTAACTTGCCACAGAGATTGTTGAACTTGGGTAGAATGTTTCGATTAACTGCGATCGCTATGTTGACGGTATTACAAAAAAAAAGGTACAATAAAAAGTATCGATTCGTTCCGAATGACGGACATCACTAGAGCGAATCGCGCACGTAGCGATTGGTCAAACGTCCGGTCGTTGACTCGGCGGGAAGCGTCCCTATTGGCCGACGACAGTGATGTTCAATCTAAACGATATTACGGGCGATAGTGGCGCGTGCGCAGAACGGAGATTTTTTCCAAAATTAATTGCATTGCCACCGTTATCTGTTTCGAAGTGTATCGTTGTTTGTAATTAATGATGATGAATGGTTCTGGTGTTATTTATGAAGCGCGTGTGCTCTGTTACGCTAACAGTGCGTTTGTTTTTTCATCCTATATAATCGATGATCATTTCACTGCGTTAGCGTCCGTCGATGTATAATTTTCTTTGAGTTCGCAGAACGAATCGTTTCATGAATATTTAACTATTTCAGCAGCAGCAGCAGTAAAAACTCGGATTGAAGTTCTTTTCGCCGATTTTCCGAGATGTCGCTTTAGAAAAATCCATCAACGGATTATGGATATCGAAGAACCGCGGCTTGCCGCGAACAATTCCATTAAATCTTCTTATGCAAAACCTTTCAGTCCTCCAATAAAGTATTGCAAGAGTAAAAGGAATGCGTACATCTCTGGGTACTTAGTTTTCTGAACCGGCGACATTCTTTTGCTATCCGTACACTAGATAGACTTCAAAGCTTTTACACAATTGTTATCAGAAAATCGCAAGGTGCACGGGATTTATGATCCAACTAAGACTTGATTTTTCAATTTTGCATCAGACAGAATCAGTGTGATGTCTTGAATATGAAAATAATGAAAACTTGCATACTAGTGTAGTCCGTAGTTATTCAGTGTTCATAGAAAATAAACAGTATAATTTAACATTTAATCATTTAACGTTTTATTTATGTTTTTAACAAATTTGTGAACAGAAACTGGACACAATATTTGTTTTATTATTGTAATTTTTAAGTCTCCCGGAAAGTTTTAAGTATCGAAGAGTCACACACACCCTATCCTAAATTTCTCATCACATTGTGTCTTCCTAGCCTCCTTTTATGATTTCTTAGCCAATATATGAGTGTGTCTCGTATCACGTGTTCTTAATATCTATATATATATATAAAAAAAGAAAGTCGTGTTAGTTACACCACTTAAAATTGGTGGGGAGTTAGCTTAGAACCAGAAGACGGACATAGGGTACTTTTTATCCCGATTCATATATATACAGTGGGTGTTGTACTTTGTATGAAATACTGAAACTACGCGAATGAAATCGCGGGGCGTCCACTAGTTTTTCATAAACTTCATTGAGAAACTATAATTAAAATGCACGTTTCCATACAGACGTGTGCAAATTCAACTGACGCAAAGTAAGCGTGTTACGTTTATTTCAGCCCGGTACGAATCCATTTTCTCTATCGTCATCGTTGTCGGCTTAATATACTGCGTCTGGACAATTTTATTATCCAATTATTTCAGTCCGTCGATGTCACCATTACCATTACCCATTGCAGTTGTAATTCTGGGACTGCCTATTTTTTTTTCGCGAAGCAGATGCCACACTGTTAGCCATAGAACTACCGTTGGGGTAAACGAGGTCTCGAGTGGGAACGCGTTTCTGCAAACGGAGTGTAGCATGCCTTCAGCCAAGGTGTACTGACGATATGCGAAACATGGTCCGAGGAGACGAATACAAATCACAGTGGCGTGCAATTCAATACTCAATACTCAATTCTTTATTGCATTCCAGCTGTTGACGAATAGAAGCTGATGCTGATGATGAGTTCCATGCTCAATAAATTAAGATACGCCGCAGTCACAGTCATTGTAACACTAAAAATGTACCTTATTTCCACAAATTCTCATACTTAAGATTTTGCATTGCGATGTAAGAATATCGTGCATACAAAGGCAACGTGCCTCAATAAAGGTAAACACCGCCCCGAACTCGCGCTCATTCCGAAATCGTAGCGCTGCCGATAAGGTAACCTCGCCCAAGTTCAATCATCTCAAATGGAGCGTTCCGCGGGTAGTGATCAAAGTCCTTTAGATTATAGAATGCATGACGCTGCAAGTTTAGGCGCTGCGGCTACGTCGGTGGCGGCGGCTGCTTCTAATGAGTCCGCGGCTAGGAAATGTCTTGGATGCACTTTTACTGTTGATTGTGAGGATTGTTTGTTACGTACAAACAATAGCATTGATTGTATCCGTAATTCGGAATGTGACGAAGATATCGGATCCTAGGTCATGCTGTCTATAATTTAGAAAGTGTTTGATATAATTATTTTGCTAAGAATCTCGAGGACGGTTTTGCTAGTTTCTTTTATGTATAAATTCACCACTGAAGGGATTTTGATTTTTCGCAACTTGGTCGGTGGATATACTACCAATACTACGTTTAAAAGGACCCCTAGCAAAAAAATCATCTTCATACAAAATACACAATTTCTTTCCTCGGGATTTTGTTTGGAGATTGATTTTTTTTAATTTCCCCACATTATCGCCATAGTAAAAGTTGTTCATATTGACGAGCCCAACAACGTTTCTAAGACCATTGCTCGGGGTCTTTTTACACTCTGAATATAGTCTATTCAATCAATAGATCAGTGGCTAGATTTCGTTCCAAAATTTCCACGGCAATGAGGCAATCCAGAAGTAATACTGCAAGAGTCAGCTAGTTGGTGATAAGGTTATATAACAAGCCCCAGTGCAAGCCTTCGCATTCCTAATTCCTTTAGGTCTCTTTTTCGCTTTGTATTGTCCAAAACAGATCACAGTGGCGTGCAATTGGAGAGGCCTATGTCCAGCAGTGGACAAGTATAGGCTGATGATGATTGTCCAAAACATCATCAACATCAGCCATATGTCATAAAGTCCGCTGTTGGACGAGGTCCTCTCCCAGAGATTTCCATAATTTAAATTGTCACAAAAACCTGACTTTCACGTAGATATTCAAAGATACAATAAAACCTTTTTATAGCACACAACAACTCACTATTTGTGTTACAGTTCAAATTGAAACCCCGCAATAGGCGAGCGTTTATTTTGTAATCGTATTACTTACGGCATCACTTCACCCGAAATCATTTCGTACAACATTTTGTGCTTTCCGTCGCGAAATCAATTTAGTTATAGTTTACGAGAATAACATGAAACGGTGTACAGAAATGTGCGAATTCCGGTACTCGCTGTATTATTATGTCACCGATTTATGTTGAACTGTCGAACGGTACCAATTGTACGTTTATCTTGGACATTTTGTATGGTTAGTGTTACCTCATTCTGGAGTATGCGTTTTGTAAGTGGGGGAATTGGACACTGTTCAATATTCAGTCATCGATGCTCTGAAGTCTTTGAATGTAACCATTTAATTTTGTACCCTTTGAATGAAATACCATGATTCGCTTACGGTTATGTCACTTCGAATAGTTATGTATTGATTGGAATCAGTTGAAATTACTTTTACCATCTCAATATCCTCAGTGATATAATAATATGCTTATAAATATTTCCTACTATGAAACCATCATCAAATTTCTTTCGGTAGTGGAAGTGGAATTGACAATAAGTACGCACTAGCATTTACGATCTTACCTGTAACTTGTATCTAGATTTCAGGAGACTAAAATGACTTAAGAAATATAGGTTGTCTTACTTACCGTCTTACTATCTTTTACAATAGCACAACCAGTAGTGCAATTCTCGTATTTTTGCTCGATCACGATTACGTTTTGGTTTAGCTTACGCTCGAGTTCAAAAATTACCAGAATACCGTTTGTTTGAGAAGAGTGATTTTATGTAGTTTGTATGTTTACGAGAATACGCTTTGACGATTCCGAGCTGTTTGACGTACTATTGAAATTCGATAGTAATACGAGAACAATAGTAACAAGAGAGTTTTGACTAAGTTGAGACTTTTTTAGTATCGACGAAAATACGAGAATTGCACTACAGGAAAACGACAAAACGTCGTCCTTAGCAAGTGGACATTCGATTTACGAGTTTTTGCGTCTACTTTCTTAGTGCGAACCGCCAGCATGCGGAATGACTTGCCGGTGTCTGTCATTCCTGCGCCGTATAATTTGGAGGTCTTCAAATCACTGGGCAAATAGGTTCCTAATAAACATGTGTGCTCCATCGTAGACCACGTCGCTGCTTAATATCAGACAGGATACTGGGTCAAACGCTTGTTCATGGTTCATAAAATTTGGCTCAAGTGCGAGTGAGAGACTTTTGACTTCCAGATAACCTCACCAATTTGAATGCATTTCATCAAGTATTATATTTCAATGAACACGACAACTTCTTAACCAGCAACCGTTCAAAAGTTTTCAACACTTATCAATACCACAAAAACAAACACCACACTATGTATCATGTCAACCATAGTAACATTCATTAACCACTGAACCATTACTTCCACCACGACCGAAGCTCGCTCGGGACGTACACCCATGCCGTAAAGATCATTTCAATCACGTATGTTCACTTGGTGAGTTTCCTACACACGACCATTATTAATTGAACTCCCCACTGTATACGGAAATGGGTAAAGGAAGTTCCACTTTAAAGAATTGTGTTGCGTTCAATATTGTCCACGATCGCGCCATGATCTCTCGCGGTCTCACGAAAATTGCTTCGACGCGCGTTCGGCAGCCAGCGATCGGTAATCTTGCAGCGACAGCTTCGTTAGTCAAAACCCTGATTAAAATTCATCCGTCGTTTAACACGGTACTGTTGTCGACATATCCAACTGCTCGCTGTCGTATTTCACGTGAACTCGCTCCGTATGCGAGCTGTACGATATCGAAGATCAGATTGCGTTAGTAGATGTGAGATCGACGTGACTGCAACAGATCTGTCAAACATTTCATCCCCATCGTACGTTGTACGTATCCTGAACTCATATAGTATGTGATAGGTTAAGATGTGTAGGTCACTGAGTGACAGCTATGTCCGGTCTACGTTGTCACGCACGAACCGGATTTATCCAGTTTCGCCCGGTCTCGTCGAGCCGGAAGCGGATTCGGCGATGGTGGCGCCGCCCGTGATGGCAGCGGTTAAAGTCTTTGGACAAACACAGTTTGTTGTGTCTAAGGATGTACTGCTCAGCAGACGGGGCCGAAGTTTTGTTTATGCAGTTTAGAAGTAAAACATTGTGTTGTTTGCTTTTTACTTGGAGGGTCGTTTAAAGGCGCGGAATTTACCTGCGGTGAATATGAAGTTAGTGAGAGTGTACAAGCTCTTTAGATTCCATTAGTGTATTTCTACGTACGGTTACTTCCTTAAACCCTCGTGCTGTGGGCAGACATTTTGAAAACTTCACGTTTAGATAATTCCCAGCACAAGTGAGTGTTGTATGGTCGAATTCTGTTTCGTTCAATGGTCTCTACTTGGGCTTTATAAACATGATATACCCCGTAAGTGGTGGGCATGTGCTGTTCCTCAAACATGCACATCACATTGGAACAGAATCTATGTCACATAAATACCTTAAGGAACATGGGACAAGAGAAAAATCCTCTATTAATTATGCTCTTACTAGTTGTCTCGGCAAACAATAGTTTTGCCATAAGAATAAGAAGAAATACACCATTTAAACCTTCCCTGGACTTTCACCTGTAATTCAAGACCAAAATTAGCCAAATCGGTCCATCCGTTCTCGAATTTTCGCGAGACTAACGAACAGCAATTCATTTTGTATATATATATAGATTTAGTGTTCTTGAATGTACAGTCCGACAAGAATCTGGTCTACCAACCTAAGGTTGAAAGTCATATGAATGTGTTTCAACATTAAGGGTCATTTTTGACACGACACAAGATAACAACTCCACCTCATTGACGTTTTAGTGACACAGAAAGTGTCATCGAAACTGATCGACCACATTCCTGGCCGACCGTACTCAACAGAACAGTCTTCAGCATGGAGCAGTCGATAATACTATTACACACAGGAATCCCGGCCCATCAGCGTCATAATGACCCAATACCGAAACTTGCCGAATGTTCTCAAACTTATTTCTAATGTGTTTAGTTAAAGGCACTCTAGCCCGGAGGAGTTACCTACTCTCGATGTATTTCAGCCGGCATAGTTTGCGACCAAGTTACCAACTTGGTTAATATTGATCAATCAAGCTGAAAACTTGGCCTACGATGGACATCAATTTGGTTACGAAACCATTTTACTGTGACCTCGGTGTCCTTTGATTTCGTGAGAGGCACGATGCTTTTTTTATTGCTCGTGTTGTGACCGTCGACGTGTCCGATGCGGGCCAGGTGAAAATTTAGCGTCAGGTGCATTGCATAAACTGCATTTGGTGTAATGATCGGGGCCTGCGCGGTAATGGGTTGAAATTGCCCCTTTATAGGGTTGAGAGGGAGAAAAAAAATATAAACGTTACACTTACTTTAAATGTTTTTATTTAGTTCCGTCGTCACCTTTTGTAGGGTTTATAAAAAAAAATGGAAGGCAGTGACTACATGGAACATATGATTCCATTCCGCTCTTACAAAACCATGCATCATTTTCACAACTGTTTCAGGTACTTAGATACTTTCAAAAGTCTGATCTATATATCAATACGAAGTTTCCACCCGCTGTCTGTCCCTATGTATGCGTAGATCTTTAAAACTACGTAACGGATTTTGATGTGGTTTTCATCAGTACTTATAGTGATTCTTGAGGAAGGTTTACACGTATAATACATGGATCTAATAGCAAAGAAACGCCGTTAATAGTTAATAACAATGTTTAACATGTCAGATAGTTCAGTAATAAAAAGAAATAGTTTTCGTGTCACTTCATCATTTCGTATCGGTACATAATATTATTGCAGACGATCAAACTGTCACCGCAAATCCTAACACGCCAATAATGTGGCCAACAAATTTTGCCCCAGGAATGTAAACGATAGATTCGCGGCCGTCTGCGCCCGCGCACTTCGTACGCGTCTTATTAATATGCGCATGGGCTTATGCACGACTGACAGGCAAATATGCTTGCGCTAGAGGAACGCACGGGCCGAGGTGGCACGAGACTCTGGCATGCGCACGAGTCGACAGTCGTGGTTGATAATTTATCGTATCGACTTCATATAGAAGCTTATGTGACGTCTATCACATCGGCATCATTTTGATCGAGTCTTTCGCTACGGCGAGTGGGAAAGTGATGTACTGATGATGTCGGAGTGAGAAAGGTATACTTTTAGTATGTCTATAGAATAAATAGCTATAATAATGAAGGTACGTCTATTTTGAAGAGTCATGTCATAAAATATAAACGATTGAAAAACTAAAAAGTAAAAGAACGTAATTAGTTGGGAACATGGTAGGAAGGTATTATTTTTCAATTATTCCAATTATGTTTCAATCGTCCCTACAACCAATAGTGGTTAATATATTGTGTAATAGTATGTTCGTGATGATACAAGAAACTTGGTGTAAAACGTGAGAATGAATGCAATTTACATGATAAATTAAGTTATAATTCTTTAAAAATGCATCTGTGGTCTTATGTTACGGTGTTAATAAGCAAAGTATTTTCCTATCGATTTGTTTAAATTAAAAATCTGTATAAAACAACGAAATAAAATCCTACGGCATATTTATAACAAAATGAAACTTCGGGAAATTACAGGACTGTGTCACAAAGTACAGGAAATGTATCTTTAAACTAATGTAGTGTAATTTATGCGGCTTTTTATTGAATTTAATTTCTATGTATCTGTAAATAAATAAGTAATATATATGTATCATCATCATCAGCCACATATATGTATAAATACACTTTATTAAACAAAATATATTTGCAGCCCAGGAACGATCTCGGACCGGATTATGTGTGTGCGTTACTTTAACTGACAAATATTATCTACATAATGCATAGTTAGAATAAAAAGGACCCAATACGAAACATGCCGATTTTGTAATTTATGTTTTGTATCTTTTATGTTAAGGTTCAATTTCATAAAATTACACATTTTGTTTCGTGTCACTTTTGTTCTAACTGTGCCACATGGTAAAGTTGTTCGCATTCAGAAACGAGCAAAATATCGCGTGCGTCTACCATACACAAGAGGGAGTTTTAAGAACAATCCAATAGTAAAGGATGAAAGATAAAAGAGATAAAGGGGGAGGTTTAATGGAATTAAGTAACTCGGACAGACTGTCGGGCTCTTGTGTCAGTCGATTACGGTTACAGCGCGGAATGGACATGACCGATGACCTCTCTGTTTTCTAATCATAGACATAGACATTAATTTATCGTTATTCATAATCGAGATTAAGAGAATCTATTCATATCGAGTATACGGTGCAAATCATCCAGTTGATTTCTATTGTACAATGATTTGACATTAACCCTATAAAATGTGGTCAACTGCAGGGCACTAACTGTGAGGTTCACCCCACGCTCTACATTTTTTTTAAACACTATGACAAGCGTTTGACCACCATCCTGCCTGATGTTAGCAGCGATGTGGTATACGATGGAGCACACTTTGTTCATTAGTTACCTATTCACCCGCGACTTGAAGACCTTCAGACTGTACTGTGCAGGAAACACAGACTCCGGCAAGTCCTTCCACATCCTGGCGGTTCGCACTATGAAAGTAGTGGCAAGTGGCAAATCCACCTGGTATAGATGACGTTTTGCCGTTCTCCTGGTTGTCCTATTATAAAAGCACGATGGGGGTATTAGGTTATGCAACTCCGTAGCACACTCTCCGAAATGCACCCGATAGAAGACAGATAGATAGAAATAAAGCGAAGGCCATAGCGATATGTCAGTCGCAATCGCGCAGCAGCGTTCGCGCGGCCTAAGCCGGACTTGCCACGTATCTGCGGGGATCTAGCCATCGTTATTGTGTTCTTAAAAGGAGTTTTAAATTTTTATTGTGTCTACGCTTTTTATCAAATGAACGGCGGCGTCGTTGTTGCTCCGTTTTTCTTGTTTCGGGGTTGTTTTATTCCGCGTTCTCTTGTCTATGCTCTTTTGATGGTCTATGCTCTTTCGTGGCTTACTTTTAGTTGTGTGAATTTGCCAAATGTAGTTGGTTGGTTTGTGTTTTTAATTATTTTTTTAATCACTATGAACTAGCCTTTGATCACCATCCTGCCTGATGTTAAGCAGCGATGTGGTTTACGATTTATTTTAATTTGAACATGATGGTTTTTCGGGACAACCCACGAAGTTGTTTACTAGAAGTTGTATAAGTCTTAGCGCACTAGAGGAAAGTTACCTAAGTGGAATGACGTTCAGGGTTCTGTACTCTTAATTTGGGTTACTTCCGTTTTGCCCAAAGCTGCTGAGGTGTCATACTGGGCTCCTTATAGTGCTACAGCTCGCGGACAAAAATATTTTTTTTTTTAGTTTACCGCCAATAAAAGTGTTTGGGAAATTCTAAATTTTCCTTTTGTGTCTTGTCGATGATGTTATCTCACTCAGCGGTTTTTCCTCTTTTCGTACCTATATGAAACAATGTGTAATTACGTCAAGACACATAAATATGTTAGTACCTACAACTGTAAAACATTAATAGAATTCCTCATTGACCGTACTGCATTCCTGGCCATCTCTATCCGGCGACATTGCATTCCCGAGGGTGTTCTGCAATTATTCATAGCTCTCTGACGGTGGTGGGTCATTATGTCATCATCTCGGGGCGGTGGCCGTCGACGGGTTGAGCTGGGCTGCAGCATAGTGGCTGTCGAGCGTAGGGTTAATGGGCCGTCGGTGGCGGCGGCTTGGCGGCGGCGTGGCGGCGGC
>SJJU01006779.1:0-13278 GCA_012932125.1 Conopomorpha cramerella
GTCCGACCAACTGGATCACAGCCGTACCACTATGGATGTTATCTGCAATAAATGAATTAATATTATTATTGTATTAAAAGAAGTGTAATGGCTTTCAACAGCACGTAGGTACCAAACAGGTCTGTTAATTTAACAGTAAATTGAATAACAAAGCGATAAAAAAAACAAACCTATTAGCTTTCGTATAAACACAGAACTTTACCTTTGTACAAAATGTAAGTTTAAGTAAACACGAGAAAGTAACAATAAAAAATAAACCAACACAAACAAACAAATAGTATGAAACAATATCTCACTGAATCCAAGCGTATAATTTAAATCAACAAAACGTTTTCTTCTTCTTTTTTTTATTTCGTTTTTAGTTTTTTTTTTCCCCAAACACAACACAACTTTGTTTTGCCTCACCTCACAATAAAATATCGTGTTCAAATATAAGAGGCTGGAATAATGAATTCATTGGGGAGTAATAAGCCAACAAGAAAAACCGTTATTTGTTTTCGCCCCAACGTTTAGAGGGTTCCGTGCCGTTTGAGCTGCTTTTTTTGCACAGAATTTAACTTTTTTTTATTCACATCAGGTGATAAAGATAACGTGCGTTCATAATAAGTAGAAATTATTTATGTTTGTGAATTTGGTACAGTCTCGTTTTACGTGTCTGATCAGACCAGAGATCATTGATACTTCACTTGTGGTCAATTTGGAGAGACCTATGTCCGACAGTGGACGAATTCGTGTTGACCACATCGCTGGTTAACATCAGGTAGGATAGTGGTCAATGGCTAGTTCATTGCGTTTAAAAAAAACCTTAATTCAGTTTTATGATCGAATTTACTAGGTTTTTTACTCGTGCTTTATGTCAAACAAATTAATTGCCTATTTATGAATGTTAAGATGACTGTTTTTTATTGTTATGTTTTGATTCGAATTTATGTAAAGAAATTTTATAATTTGTAATTTTTTTTTTATTTTAGTGTGGATGCTTGTCCTGAATTGTAAATATTTGTCAGCAACATTACGCATTGGGTGTTCTGTAATGTAATGTATGTTCTGCAAATAAATAAAATATGGGCTGTTGATGACAGTGTGATCAGTATTGGGAGGTCGCAGGTTTGACTCTGGCTACTGGACGTGTACCAATGGAATTTTTTTTCATACGGTGAAGAAAAGTATAACGGCGATGGGCACACGCTTTGAGTTAAATACGCTTGGTGAACTGTAGGTATTTGCTCAGAAAGTGCCTCTACTTACCCCGTTTTAAGATTAAAAGGCGTGATGTGTAAGTACTCCCTTCGAATCTTCTACAATTTCTTGAAAAAAAAAAATAGAACTTCAATTTTGATGAATGATTAATCATTTTTTTTCTTCTGACATCGTCTTACAATAAGACAAAGAAACCTTTTAGCTTTGCTTAGAACATACTTTATTATGACCTGCTAATTTAACTTTGTTATAGTAATTTTACTGTTTGTTTTCTTAAATTCTAAACCTTGAGAGTAAATTGTATTTACATGCCTTTTTGAGAGAATTTTCAGTTATTTGCGCAGCTTTATTTTACTTTTTAAATAACTTTGAAATTCAAAGAAAACTGAGACAACTCTATTTCTGTCATTAGTTTAATTTTTATTTTTTCGACAACCTACCTTTTTAGCTTTTCGTCTTGGGAAGCGTTACTTCTAGGTTTTCCTGTCTCAGACACTATTATGCTGAACTAACATCAAAAGTTATTACACTGTGTAAAGTTAAGTAACATAATAACTATTAAAAATACCTCATACCTTAAAACAAATCTCATTTTTTATTCAGAAACACATGAGATATTCAGAACTAAACTCATTTATTATTTAGAAACACATTAAACTCTTTTATTATTCAGAAATACATTAAATATTCAAAACGAAGGTCATTTTTTATTCAGAAACAAATTAAATATTCATAACCAAACTGATTTATTATTTAGAAGCACATTAATTATTCTGAGCTAAACTCATTTAATATTCAGAAATACATTTAATATTCACAAAAACATTAAATATTCAGAAATACATTAAATATTCAGAAATACATTAATTATTCAGTAATACATTAAATATTCAGAAATACATTAATTATTCAGTAATACATTAAATATTCAGAACTCATTTATTATTCAGAAACAAATTAAATATTCATAACCAAACTGATTTATTATTTAGAATCATATTAATTATTCTGAGCTAAACTCATTTGATATTCAGAAACACATTAAATATTCAGAACTAAACTGACGAACCCAACAACGTTTCTAAGCCCCAGCTCGGGGTTTTTTACATTCAGCATATGTTGGAGCTCATAGCAGGTAACTCAAATGAATTGTATAGCGAGCGGTATTGAAAGATATCTGCTCAGATATCTATATCTTACTGTATGTGCATTAAGTGCGTCATCATCATCATCAGCCCATACCTGTCCACTGCTGGACATAGGCCTCTCCAATTGCAATTAAGTGTGTGGTGCGATTTAAGTAATCGTCACGATTATTTACCATGAGTAACCCACACCTGAGACCGATACATCGATTTTTTTCGCTAGATATCTGTCAATGGCCCTGTCAGCTCTCCTCTTCACCTTGAATACCGGGCTCTCTGTTACATTGTTTATCTGTAGTAACTAGATGTTTACTGAGATTGTTTGGCCTTAACATCATAACAAGATTCAAAATCTAAGTTTGACGGAATGTAGCTTCGAACATATTGATATTATTGACATTTAGGTAGACGAAAAAAAAATACACTTCACGCCTTTTAGTCCCAATGCGTCGTAGGCACTTGCCTAAAATTACCGCCAAGAAAATCCCTCATTGAAAAAAAATGCGATGCTTTTTCTGAATAAAATGTACGATATCGCGCTTTGTCGCATACGAGAAAAATGAACGTTTTTCCCTACACCAGATTACGGAACCCTAATCCACGTTCCCTCCGATCTTGTCCGAGCTGATCTCCCGTTGCGGGATCACTTCATTATACCTCAGGTCTATTGAAGAATTATCCTCTATTATTCTACGTACTTTCTTTTTTTTTCTTCATACTTTGTAATTAAAGACAAATATAACATGAAACGGTCGACTTCCCCTCGGAAATGGCCTTTGTCTCCTGTTTTGATGGATTCACTTTTGATGGACGTCATCGGTGTATTGTTTTGTTAATATCTCCATAGCCTGGAGGTGACAATAAATCATTTCGGAAGTAGGTATTTGAGTTGCGTCATTGTTTCTTTTGTCAAGTGGTAGCGTACAGTTAATTACGCTAGAATAGACAGTTTGTGATTTTTCTTTCTTAACAGATTTAAAAAAGGAGAAGGTTCTCAATTCGACGGTATTTATTTTTTATTAATTTTACCACAAAATTTTTGACTGGGTTGACTGTTTTGGATGATTCGTTTTTTTGTTTGTTAGCTTATCGTTTGGTCCCGTTTGCATATCGTTTAGTTTCGACAATGGCATCCATGAAAAAGAAGCACAAAAGTCTTAATATTTTGAAATGAAAACAAACTCAAAATGTATTTTATTTCATCATCTACCTAGGTACCTAATGAACAAGTGTGCTGCATCGTAGACCAAATCGCTGCTTAACATCAGGCAGGATGGTGGTCAAACGCTTGTTCTCTGGGTTTGGAAAAAAAACGTTTTTTTTTATTTTTACATCTATAGTAGCTTGGGGAAATCTGAGCTGAGTGACTTTCTCGACTTTCGCCATTGTTTTTGATTCAACCTTGTATAAACCTTCCTCTAAAATCACTCTATTGATTAAATCAAACCGTATTGAAATCCATTGCGTAGTTCTAAAGATCTAATTATACATAGCGACAGACAGACTTGAGGTGATTTTATTTTATACTATGTATTGATACTTGGTGCAGGAAAAAGGTAGGTTGCAGATGCAGTACGTTAAATATTTCAATTAAATGTTAAAATTTAAGTTACCTATACTCGTACTTAACAGCGTGTTCATTCAGTGTTCTATCTCACTAATTTACATTTATTAGAAAAGGACAGAATCTAAAGAACAAAAGGGCTGTAAATTTTCTAAAATCTAAAAACTCTACGTACTTGCATGCTACCTAGTCATAAAAAAAACTAGTCGAGAGGAACATGTTTTAAAAAGAAACCGTATGTAGCTACGTATAACTATAGGTGTGCAATATCGTCTTCACGCTTATTTCTAGAAATGTTTCAGACATTTTACTCTGAAAAACCTGGATTTTTGATCTATTACGCGACATTGCGAGTCATGGACATGGTTTTAAACTCTTACTTACTTCTCTACTCTTACTTTTTGCTTTGCAGTAATAACAGTAGTAACATCTTGATTACAATGAAGGTCTTCAAATCGGGGGTGAATAAGTACCTAATGAATAAGTGTGCTCCATTGTAGACCACATCGCTGTTTAACATCATGGTGGTCAAACGCTTGTTAATAGTGACAAAAAAAAATAACCAAAGAAGGTCTTTATCTGGGTAGTAATCTCTACATCTGCTCCCTTTCCAAAAAAAAAAAAAAAACCTCTTAAAAATTTCAATATCGCGGTGACTTTCTTTTTATTGAATATCACCACTTTTATTATCGTTCTTTTTACACAACATAAGTAACATAATCCGATGTAAATCCATCGTTTAGACAGTAATAAGCCCTCATTTCATCTCACCTAGCTTTCCACGTCGGTGCTTCGGCGCGCTCATAAAAGTGTTTATTCTGAAGCGCATAATAAGATCCTGCGAAATATCCCATAGCTTGGACATAAAGTGAGCTATTTCCTTTTGTATCAGCGAAAGTTTACGGTCTGCTTTACGATTTGTTTGCGCATGAGTTGCACTGTGTGATGTACGTACGATACGGTACTACGCTTGTGGAATAAGTTATTTAAATTTTTAACCCCCGACGCAAAAAGAGGGGTGTTACAGGTTTGACGTGTCTGTCTGTGTGTCGGTGTGTCTGTCTGTCTGTGGCATGATATCTCGCGAAGTAATAAAGCTATTACAATAAAATTAAAATGACATTTGCGTGAAAGGTTTAACTGCAGAGATGACGAATGACAGAGATGAATGGTGAAAGCAAACGTGTTGCGCCGACCACATCTAGTGTCAGATAAGGGCAGGAAAATTTTGACAATAAAGTTTTTTTTTGTTTGTAAGCTGATTTAATAGGTCGTGTTCTATGAGCTACGTTTGATCGATACCGGCTCACCCAATCAAAATGTATGGGGGTTGAAAGTAAAGATGAAAAATTTCACTTGAGTAAATATGTCCATACGGCCATATTAGCCGTAGAACGATGACGTTGGAGGCAACGATTTCTCGAGTGGAGACCGCGTCCTCGGCAAACGGCCCCCCCTACTTACGTAATATTTACGTACCCAGAAAGTTTCCTGGCAAAACAAAAAAAGAAAAAGTCACACAAAACGCGGTAACCCTATTCACAAGAAAAAAACCTTTCAATTTACATCATCAATGGGCTTTTCTCGGCGGAGAATAGAAAAATCAAACTAACTCTGAAACGGTCGAAAACACTGTCATTTCAGTCGGAGCACATCGCAATGGGCCGGAGAAAAAAAAAATATATTTACGTGATCCGAATCGAATACCGTCCTAACTATTGAGAGGCGCTCGTGTGGGAGCTACAGTCGCGGACTGCTAATAAAATAGTGTGTTGTATGTGAAGCTGACGGAAAGAGTTTTAAAAATGTAATATACTACACCCGGCAAATGTTTTTTGCCAATATAAATTACTAGATTTCTGCCCGCGGCTTCGCCCGCGTGGACTTCGGTTATATTGCGGTATAAAGGAATATTTTTGTTTTCCCTCGGGAATATCAATTTTTTCCGGGATAAAAAGTACTCTATTATTTAAACCGGACTTCTAATTATACGTCTGCAAAATTTCAAAGCAATCGGTAGTTACGGCGTGTAAGCGAAACAAACAAACAAACAAACTCACTTTCCCGTTCATGATATTAGTAAGATTATATTTAATCTTTGCGAATTATTCCACTTACTAAAGAAAACCGAATCAAAATTAGTGTCGTCATTTTAAAGATTGGATAACCATGAGCCAAGCTTCCGTTAGAATTTGTAAGTACTATAAATAAATACATAGTAAAAAACAGTCACTTCCCGCTGTCTGTCCCTTTGTATACTTATATATTTAAAACTTTACAACGGTGAGAGCGTCTGTGGACCAGTTGGTCGGATACTTGACTTGTAACCGCGGATATAGGTCGCGGGTTCGAGTCCGGCTACTGGACGTGTACCAATGGGACTCTTTTTCAGAGCCTATGTACGCAACGCAACGCTCGTACGGGGAAGGACAACATCGTGATGAAACCCGCACACCACAAGTTGTGTGAACCCTATAACGGCGATGGGCTCACCACCTGTCACGTTGGGTTAAATACGCTTGGTGAAGTGTGGGCATTTGCTTAGTAAGTGCCTCTGCTTACCCCGCTTTGGGATTAAAAGGCGTGAAGTGTGTACTAGTGTGTACTATACAACAAGTTTTTTTATCATTAAGAACAAGCGTTGGACAACCATCATGCCTAATGTTAAGCAGCGATGGAGTACACTTGTTCATTAGGTAATTCACCCGGTCACTAGCAAAATGAAACAGTGTAATGTCTACTGAGTGTAAAATTATCCCGAGAAATGGTCTTAGAAACGTTGTTGAGCTCGTCAATATTCAACTTTTACTATGCAGAAGAAAATTTTTTTTTGTTTTTTCAACATTGTCATATTTTGAGATGTCGCGTTGTTGCAGTAAATGAGCGATTTGAAGTCTACTGTTGCAAAAACCCGAACCAACCTAAACCAAACTACTGCTGTAATGTCATCCCAAGGCGGCAGCGAATTAAAAATCAGACTTTAGCTAAGGTATTATTTTCTGTCGCAAATTAGCATAGCAAAGATCTGTAGTCTCTGCCTACCCCTCTGGGAGACAGGCGTGAAGTTAGTAATTAACAACATTTTTAGATCTAAAAAAAATCTAATTTATTTAAATCAAATCTAATCTTCTGGATTGGTCTCCTGCCTAATTCCCCATGCCTGTATCAATGACTTATCACCACATATTGAATAAATTATGAATGAATCCAGTTTTTTTGTAATATATTCTTGATTGCAATCTTCTAAAATGTACTTGATCCCTAGACACATTTGATGTGTGTATGTATGTACTAGCATAGCACGGCACAAGACTTCCGTCTTCACAAGGTAAATCGTCCTTTGGTAAAACTAGCCAAGTTTTCCATGAATGCTCCAACAATGCTTGTGAATTATCGAAAGTGAAACTTGAGCGCCGTCTGATTAGGGCTTTGTCTCGAGATGAGCTTTCCGAGGGCCCGCTAATGAAGTCGGGTGCTTCAGTTGCAATAGATAATTAGATTTTATATAATGATCGTCTGCATTGTACCTACCTGTTTGATAGTATTTTGTGTGATCAGACCAGACTAGTTGTTTAAAGTTGGTTTTGTATAAGATAGTTTATTGTCCTGAAAGCACACTAGATGACGCTAGGTGTACTCCTCCTGAATGGCGCTAGCGTTTGGTCAAAGACGTTGTATATAAGCCGTGTGTTTGACAATGCAAATATACTCTCTTGCACTCAACTTGCGTTTTATTATTGGAACCGAGTCGGGGCCCTTGGGATCACTGAGCTACGTTGTTCACTAGTTACGAACACTTGCTAAACAAATATTTTAAATGTTTTTTTAATTGAAATGGTGTGTCAACATTTTAAAACACGAGAATATTCATTATCTAAAAATACACTTCACGCCTTATAATGCCAAAGCGGGGTAAGCAGAGGTACTTGTTTAATAAGCATGATTTAAAAAACAAAAATAATAAAAATATCACGTTGTCTGATTTCCATAACACATGTGCTTTAGCTACTTAACATGGGATGAAGTAATTAGTAATTTGTGTGTTGTTGTAAAATAATTATTTTTATTTATTAAAAAATTAAAAAACTGGTGGTTTTCGCCCTATAGTTTCTATGTTTGAAGAAAATGTAATATCCCGTATAACGTGTCTGAATCATGAGGAATGCTTGCTAAGCGGAAGCTTTCATCCTTTTAGGTAAACCCCTACGTGTCGAAAAAGTCTTTTTATTTTTTTTTATCACTGTAAACAAGCGTTTGACCACCATCCTGCTTGATGTTAAGCAGCGATGTGGTCTGCGATGGAGCACATTGTTCATTAGGTTCCTATTCACCCGCGACTTGAAGACCTTTAGACTGTACTGCGCAGGAAACACAGCCTCCGGGACTCCGGCAAGTCGTTCCACATCCTGGCGGTTCGCACTATGAAAGTAGACGCAAACCGTTTGGATCGCGTAAATGGCAAATCCACCTGGTATGTATGACGTTTAGCCGATCTCCTGGTTATTATATTGTAAAAACGCGATGGGGGTATTAGGTTAGTTAGTCTGTAGCACATTCTCCGAAATGCACCCTATAGGTGACAAATAGGCTCGCAACTTTTCGGCGATGCTCTAGGCTTTGTAGCCGAGCATCAAACAGCCTGTTGTCACCTATGATAATCTCTAGATTTTTCGCTTTTACTATTGCACATTCAAATTTGACGGTATTACATTATGTACTTGTATTTTCTGCTTTTTTCTTACCCATAGCTGGGTAAAAGCCTCCTATTGCATATATTTATTTGTGCATATAGGTGACATATCACCACGTACATTAATTATTTCGGCATTTACCCCACTTCACCCTGAAGTACGTTAATCGAGCGAGATAATGAAATAAATATCGGTTCATTCAGTATTCTTATAGTGAAACTCCTTCAGGCTAATCCGACCGCACAGCTGAGCGAGTACATGGCGCGGACGTGGCGGGGCAGGGACGTGGCCGGCCGGAGACGTGGCGGGGGAGGGACGTGGCTTCTGCTTATCTTCAATTATCGACAATCCTACAATAGTCCATGCCGACGGAATAAAATGTGAAATTAAACATAGATATGGAATGTTAGAGAGTTAATATTTTTAGAGTTTTTGTCTCCCGAAGGGAAACAACACACCTTCATATTATCTCGAGGGTACCATTATTCTTCTTAACAAAAATGATCACACAAGCATTGTATGTCATTTTCTTTTCAAAACGCTCTTCACTGGCATGTATTATTTTAAACTCAATTTATTCTGAAATAACATAAAACTGCCTCTGCCTACCCCGCTTTGGGACTAAAAGGCGTGAAGTGTATTTATTTCTATTTTAACATAAAACTGTCAAAAGCTTCCCTATCTACACACATCAAAAGTGTCTAGGGATCATTTTTAGCTCTAAAAATATAGTGTATAGAATATAAGGTATAAAAGCGTCTGTGGTCCAGTTGGTCGGATCGTGGACTTGTAACCGAGAGGTCACTGGTTCGAGTCCGGCTACTGGACGAGTACCAATGGGACTCTTTTTCAGAGCCTATGTACACAACGCAACGCTTCTACGGTAAAGGACAACATCGTGATGAAACGCGCACACCACAAGGTGTGTGAACCCTATAACGGCGATGGGCACACCCCCTGTCACGTTGGGTTCAATACGTTTGGTGAACCGTGGGCAACTCTGCTCTACCTACTCCGCTTTGGGATTAAAAGGCGTCAAGTGTATTTTTTATATTAAAAATGAATTTCCTTTCGTTCAGCTCATTAACGGGCGTGTTATATATGTATCTAATAGTGGCGAAGCTAGGGGGTAAGCCGGTAGTACAAGAGAAGCCTATGCCAAGCACATTAGAAAATATTTTCAAGGAAATTAAGTAGCGTAGGGACTTATTATAGCTCAAATAAGTTAAAGAAATAAAAAAACCAAACTAAGCATTGGTTAAGTGCCTATTTTTCACTACCGGCTTATCTCCTAGCTTCGCCACTAGTATCTACATATATATTTCGGGCAACGCAACATAACATAAATTTAAAACATTCAAATTCACACTGTCGCATGTTTGAAGAAAATTGTCTTTACATTTTTTATCTCGAATATGGTACGGGGAGCCGAAAATATGCACCTCTATACAAGAATATCTAAACTAAGTGCAGTGAAATGTAGTTTCATATTCCTAGACCAATCTGCGACAGTCTCGAAACAGATGTTCTCTCTTTACTTAGACAAATCACTATGAATTTACATGATCCTTTCCCATGTGTTATTTATAAGCGTCAAAGGCTCAAATATGCTTGGTTAAACAGTCGAGGTCTATATTCCAAAATCGTACAAACCCTTGGTGCTTTGATAACCAATTCTGATCTTTATTGACTCATAAGTAAAGGGGTACTTGCATCAAGTTGGTGTGCCAGGTTGTGTTTTTCGTACGTGTCTGAGTTTCTAACGATGAAGGTTTGTTCTAATGAGTATAACAGGTTGAGATTACAGTGATGTGCGTCTGAACAAAGATAATTTTCGCCGGACGTAAGTTCGCAGCGATAAAAAAAAATACAATTCACGACTTTTAATCCCAAAGCGGGGTAGGCAGAGGCACTTGCTTAATAAGCAAATGCCCACGGTTCACCAAGCGTATTTAACCCAACGTGACAGGGGGTGAGCCCATCGCCGTTATAGGGTTCACACACCTTGTGGTGTGCGGGTTTCATCACGATGTTGTCCTTCACCGTACGAGCGTTTGCGTTGCGTACATAGGCTCTGAAAAAGAGTCCCATTGGTACACGTCCAGTAGCCGGACTCGAACCCGCGACCTCTCGGTTACAAGTCAAGCGATACTCATTGTGGTATCGCTCATAATATTAATACGTCACTCGCTTCTTTTTCTTCTTTCTTGCACACTATCGCTTTTTATTAGTGGAAATAATATCAGCTTTAGTATCACCATTTCTCACTTCCCATTCGCATTCAAACATCATTCCATTTAGCTGGAAAAGTTGAGCTGTGTTGGAACAGAAAAAAAATATTATCCTCTAGTAAAACCTGCTTGCTGGCCGTCGACAAGTTTTTAATAAAAAAAAACATACGAAAGCCTGATATTCCTCCCTCATAGTTAAAACATAATGATTATTCATGGCGCGTCTCTAATTAAATATCCCCAGAGCTCAGTAAAATTTTAGAACCCTTTAATACCACATAAAACGGCTGTAAAGCTATGTAGAATCGGTTTCTGAGGACAATATTATATTGGTTTAGAAACTCGGCATTCGAAGTCTTCTAAAATTATACTCGTAATTATGATAGTGAGGCCCACTTTCACCAACCCTAGGTTAACGTTTACACGAGAGTTTTTCATCATCATTGCTGGACATAGGCCTCTCCAATTGCACGCCACTGTGATCTGTTTTCGGCTTCTCGCTTCCAGCTTCTGCCAGCCATCTTGCGCATATGATCAGTCCACCTTGCCTAGGGGCGTCCTACACTCCGTTTGCCGAGACGCGGTCTCCACTCGAGAACTCGTCTGCCCCAACGATCAGCGGTTCTACGGCTAGTATTGCTGATAATATCTTTAGTATGGTTTTCTAAATAATACATCGAGATTTTTAACCTTAACCAAATATCGTCGAAAAGTAATGAATGAAACAAAGAAATATGTGCATCTCCTAATAAAGGTTTTAAAGGGTAGCCACCTAATAGCTCAATAAACTATTTCCGCCTTTCATCCCTTTTGGTCGACTTTTAGATCATAGTTTGAGAAAAAAAAACTAGTGTGATTCTTTTTACGTCTCAGCACTTAAAGGTAAAAAAAACTTCACTTTTCAGATCAAAATCACATATCCTACTAATATTCAATGTTTATATAATATATGAGATAAAACAAAGTTTTTCGTTCCCTCGCATCGTCGTAATAGTAAACGTTGTTCATATTTCGTTTCCCAACCCCAACAACGTTTCTAAGACCATTGCTCGGTGTCCTTTTACAATCGGTACATAAACTCACATCGAGTAAACTGTGAGTAGTAGAACTGGCCCAGTCTAGCGGTCTCGTCGCTTAATTAAAATCTCTGTCATATTTTGTTGCAGACGTGACATTTTTGTCATTTCATATTTTATATCTATTAGAATATGTTTCGAATACAAATTGAATTTTTGGGCACAATTAAGCGTCTGGGCTTATAAGCGTTGTCCTTGGTTTTGGGCTTATAAGGTCTTTGCACTCTTTCAGCGTTATATTAATAATTTATTTATTAAAAAGACAACTCACTTTCTCGTATTAAAATAGTGATATTCAATATTTTACATACGTAAATACCTCCTCTCAGAGAGGTCGGCACAGACAATAGGGCTTCACAACTGTACACGAAACCTTTATTAACCGAATTTTTAAACATACATACATACACTTCACGCCTGTCTCACAGAGGGGTAAGCAGAGACTACAGATCTCCATTTGACACGGTCCTGACATACCCCTTTCGTTTCATCTACATTCATACATCTTTTCATACGTGACCTCCGGTTTCGAGTACTTTTCACGCCACCTTCGGCCAGGACATTACCAATCTGGTCAATAGGTATATGTCCTTTTGGGGCGACCTCTAAACATTTAAACATTTAAACGTATAATAATTGTATAACAAGCATCATCTGCATTGTTTACCTTCTTTTTGCGCGTTTCGGTAGAATTATTTTTATACTGAATACTTATGAAAACGATAAAAAAACTCATAAAACGGAGTAATCAATTTACTTATTTGAGCAGTAACACCATTTTTTTAATAGTTCAATGAACCAAAGAGAACTGGATCCCCATTGTTAGGGGCCACTTAACATTTTTTTAAGCACCACCACCCCTTTACAGGAAAGCAATAAAAAGGATGTAATATATTTCTTTTTATTCATACCATTGCACAATAAAGTTTATTTATTTTGTATCTTCTTAGATACGTGTCTTTTGTAGTGTGAACTGTGTGTGAAGGAACAATAGGAAGTATGGGACAATGATATTTCGACGCGTACCTAAAATCTTCGGCACTTGGAGTCAAACTAGTCTTGTTGTGAATGGATTATTAACACAATACAAGCATGAACAAAGCACCTCATACAAGTCATAAAAGGAAAAAATACAAAAAGTGGCAAGAAAGCATCTATACTAATATCTGACATGTGTGACAGTTGGGTAGAAACAACTTCGAGGACGAAGTAAACAGAAGATTTCAGCTGGGTTGGGCAGCATTTGGTAAATTACGTCGAGTCTTAACATCAGCGATCTCACAGTGCCTGAAGACAAAAGTCTTCAGTGTGTCCTACCTGTAATGACATACGGAGCTGAGACGTGGACACTGACGGCACGGCTGGCTCACA
>SJJU01006780.1:0-17986 GCA_012932125.1 Conopomorpha cramerella
AGATTAGGTACTTCACTCTCGTAGTGTCATAACTCCTGTATCGCGTTGTAAAATGAGGATAATGAATTAATTTAATTATGGTGCTCTTGAAGACATTAAGTAGAATACTCAAGAAATCGGGAATGTCCAGAACATTAAGCAAGTAAAGTTGGAGGCATTGAATCGGAAATCTCTCAATAAATCTATGCGTCCTCAGAGGTGCCTTAAGAGGTTAAGTAAGTTTAAGTAATATTGAGAAGAATGTTCATATATAATCTTCTACCTGTATTATCCGCCTAGTGAATTCGTAAGTAGGTTTAGGACAAGTGAGAATAAATTTCCATATTGCATGATTTCAATGGATAATCTAGGCTCATTGGCGATGCTCAAGTTTTCTCGAGTTGTCTCTTTCTCAGCTTGGTCATAATTGCATTTAGTTTGTTAGTGCTGTCAAAGTGGTGTTCCAGAGATGCGAAATCAGAACATAAATCCTATTATTACCAAAGACACCAAACTCCATCGAGAGCTTCACTAGCAAAATCAATGTCGATAAAAGCAAACGTTATTTGAGATTGGGGTGCAGTTTGGAATTTTTCAATAACATTTTTGACTGAAGTGAGATGGCGGGATAGATGTTTTCATCCTTTTGGTTTCGGACCGAGATAGGTGTGTTTGGAGTTTTGATCTCTAAGCTTTCGGAACAGTTTCGTTTATAGTACAGTGAGGTTCATGAATATGGGAACAAACCAACGATCATAAATATCGCCATATAAAAGAAATTGTGTGCTTGTGCTTTTAAATTGTTGCACTACGTATATATTGTAGATGACGAAAGTATTTTCATTGAAGTATTTTCATAAAATTTAAAAGCTGTGTTGTTGTTTGTTAATATTCGTTTTAAATAATTTATTTTATTCATATGCACCTACGCCTATTTTCTCGATGGAGTGGACGAACCTGTGAAGATATAATTTGTAGGGGTTTCTAAATTTGACTATGCATATCCAAGGCCATAAGTGGTGTCTGGCGAGTCATTTAATGTATAAATTATTATAATGCGCTTAGCAATACATGAAAATCTTTATTGTAACGACCGACAACTAACAAGTATATAGGTAACTTACTTTTACCACACGAGTAACAACAAAGAAAGGAAATTTTAAACAACTACAATGTGCGAACAAAGAACTTCGTTCGCACATTTTTACTACATTTTGAATCTTGTATAAAAATGTGTTTTGAAAGAGGAACTGGAATATCAGTAGAATTTTCAAGTCCAGTTCTTTCTCATTTATCAATTTACATACTTACATCTTCTTTTCAAATCTAAACTTTTGTAGAATTTTTTGTCGAAAATCCTTTTAAAATATTTTTGGTCCAAATCACAAACCCTACCCAAACATACTTCACAAAGGATTCCTTCAATGGCATTTTTTTTTAGCAAAGTCATAATTATTTGAAAAAGGAAATTTGTGTGTTGTGGTAAATGAGCGAATTGTTTGTTTCACGGAACGAAACAATGTTAAAAAAAAATAGGTACATAGACAGTGGGAGAGTAGGCTTGGATGGAAGTGGGCACATTTCCCGTGTAAGTCCTCTCAGTTCATTAGGGATTCACTGCAGGCGCTCCGAGAAGATGCCGTGCTCTCAAATTGCCGCTATAACTGGCCGGAAAGACTCCCGCTGAAAACTTTATTTAAAAAGATAATGTAAAAATAGAACATGCATTCGAAATTGGAACAGATTCGGTCTTATTTTAATAGAGGTTCTGTTCTGTTGTAGATTATTTGGGAGTAAGACAATATATGTAGTAACGTAGACTTACTTACATTTTATGTAGTCTGATATTTTTTTTTATACAAAACCCCTATGTTTTAATTATTCTTACAGTACGGTACTTCAAGAAAGTAATCACACTGAAAAACAACTCTATGAATAAAAAGGACAAAAATGTGGTACGTAAGTTGGTTACCATTATCTATAAGTTATGGTTTCAAATATTTTTGTAGTACTTTTGAGTTTTCCATATTTTTTACGTCATGTAGTAACCAGATAAAGGACTTTTACTGAAAAAAAAAACAATCGCTGACAAATGGACTTTCATAAAGGTCAGGTAGACGATGGCTTTATTTAAGGGTGTATGACAAACGAGACGTCATTAGCACTGAAGCTCAACGGACGCAGAGATCAGGGGTTAAGCTCTTCAGATCCTGCAGTAAACGAGCGAAAGCTCTTGCCCTAGAAAGCTGAGTTAATTTCTCTCTATGAAAATATTAGCCTCCGCTCTGTTCATAAAATAGTTTACCAATTAACTTCAGCGGTAACTCATTTAGAGAAAAGCAGCTATGACGTTGCAAATCAGCTTTGAGTTTTAATTACCGTAGAAAAGTAGTACAAAATAGGTCGGAAATAAGATATTTCTGTGAAATACGACGTGAAAAACGGCTTTTTCAAATCTGAATGACATTTAAAGTTGCTTTGTATGTTGCTGGTTATTGAAGTACCGTTCGTTATACGATTTTATAAGTATTATGCAACATACTTTTATTAATACATTTAAAGCCTTATAATACAGGGCAGAATTATGCCTTGCTATAGAAATACTTCAAAGATAGAAAATTTAGCGAAATATACAGCTTTGTAGGAAAGATTTTGGTTGATTGTCTTTTGATATGTTTGTGCGGAAAAAGAAGATTATCTTATGCGTCTGTCACTGAGGTGAAAGCTAAAGTTCAGAATGCGATATTGAAAACTGTAAACCAGTTTAGATAATGAATAACTATTTATTTAAAATTTGCTATTACCGGAAGAAAGTTTCAAGAATAAAAGTAATAAGTTACTGTAACCAAGAAAATGAAGCCCATTTCGAGCACCTAATGAGGTACTTAGTTATCCACAGTTTTTTCCGTCAGTTAAAGAAATAAGGTAGTATTTAACTTTGTTTGAGAGCATCTTCTATTGACCCTATCCATCAATGAAGTAAAAGTACGGAAAATATTTCAATGCAGTATTCGTACTTTTAAAAAATAAAGGTTGTTGTAAAAAAAATGTTTTGAGCATAAAATACACTATGAACATCGAATTGAAATATATATAAATTACAGTACCACTTGACAAATGGTTCAAATGTGTATGTATCAGCGTACAGTTCAAACTATTCGGCTTAGAAGTTTGAATTCACATCTGCACAAAACTTTAATTGGTGTGAACGGATTCCTGAAAAGTTATTTCATTTCTACTTTGATAATTGCTGGTGCACAAATTTTACTAATTTATTACCATTACTACTAATATGTGTGTATCTACTAAGGAACATATTGTAGATACACACATAGTACTTTAGTTACGTCCCGATTGGTTGCGGACAGAACCTTTGTAGATATGTCGGATGAACTCTGACAGTTCTCTGGGACAATGTAAGACGATGTCGGTGATAGATAGTCATCACCGAGATATCATTTTAAGACTGCGTGTTTTTTTATACGAATCTCAGCCGTCGATGTGACAAAAACTGTATTATTGTTACTACCGGGTATATTGACGCGGATATAATCAATGACAAGCTTGTGCTTACTTTTCAATATCAATTCGTTTATTGCAATCATGTTACACAAAAATGTTTTTCGTTCGATACTTTTAGACGCATCATTTGTTCCAATTCCGATACAGTTTCAAGTTTCAATTTTTAACAGAAACTGCGTACGCGTTTCATTAAAAAAACTTTTTTGTTTTAAGTCGAGAGTCCAAAAAAGTGTTACGTCATTGTGCTTTACCAAGTAAACTGTGCGGTTCTCCAATCTCCTCCAACCACAGCTAGACTTGCAGTCCAAGACTGACGTTTCAAATAAAACGAGTCAAAGAGATATGAATATAGATATATTCGCGATAAGCTATGAAATTTGACTTGAATTTATGCAATTGTTTCTTTTTCTTTTTTTTTCTTTTTTTTATGTACGGTGAAGAAAATTGCATGTAAATTAATTGTGTTTTACTGAATGTTATTTTATAAATTATTATTTACTGTTTTTTCTATATATCTTTATTAAAAATTCTTATTATGTTGAAATTTGTATTGTTATTGATGTCTAATTTATCGTTTTGTTGGAATGTAATAATTAAGTAAAATAAATCATTTACTCAGTCACATACGCTAGCGCATTGGTAAATACTGTAATGTTACTAATGTAAGATTAATACTGTAAATACTGTAAGGTTTGAAAATAAATAAACAAATGAAACACATGCAGGAGTAAAGCAGGAGGAGGATATTATTAGCTTCAGTGCCGTACTGCGTAGGGGACTTTGGTCATTTTGGTAGTAAAAGGGACGTTTGGATCCAGGTGCACATTCACTACTATACATTTTGCTTCAAAAGAGACAGGCTGAGGGTGCTACACGGCTTGCAGGTCTAGATGTGTTTGGTCTGAGGTACGGTTGGTTCGAACTAAACGACCGAGTTCGTCCAGCAAACAGCGCCATGCTCCGCTGAACACCAATTTATTTCCTTCACTGTTTGTAGTTGACTTGTTGAAGTTAATGCTTCGAAAAAATATTTGAGCGAATTTGAGAGAGTTCATAAATCATTGTCTTCATTTCTTAAGAATAAAACTTAAACCATTCTTAGTATTCACTGTTTTTTTATAATTGGCATTTGGCTATAAGATTAGTAAATTATCGCGAGACATTAATTCACACATACATCGCTCTGACGTCATAGCGGAAAACGATGTGCATCGCTGCTTTATTACTGAATACGGTGAAATAAAAGTGGCGAAACCGGCAATGCACTTCGTTTGCCTCTACGATGCTAGAGCGATGCAACAATCAGAGTGTAGTAGACTTAGGTAATATTGTTTATGTGTGACAGTGACAGTGTTATACCACTTATCTAGCGCTGTCCCTCTCACATAGCTACGAAGTATGGGGCCTGGCCAATAATATGGATTTATATTCAAGAACATATCGGGAAAATATATCCGAAAAAATCATATTATCGTCTATTTTGGTAATATCTAATAGTGCTGACAGGCAATCCGCATATTGGATATTTTAGTGAACCGGACTTTCGTCTAAAATACTTACAAAGATATTTAAAACACACAAGAAAATTTCATAGCTAATGCATTAGAACCTCGTCTCCGAGAACTAAACCCGTGACCGTCGTCCTAGAGATAGGTTACCAAGTCTATCACGATCGTAAATATGTATATATGTCTTTGAATCACTACATAAATTTTAAGTAAATAATTAATTGACGACCATCATGGCGGTGTTTTGTCGGGTAAAGGGCGTACCTTACTTATCTCGAAGCGACATCTGTAGAGTTGCTCGAGAAAAAAAAATGGCTCCAGACACTTATTTACAAGCTTATACTAAGCGGATTACATTAGCGTGTTAGATTCTCATCGAATTGCATACTTATCTACAAAAATATTGATCACCCTGATTTTGATAATGACTTTGTTCACTCCGGTCTTACTTGACTGTAAGGAGACTGAAAATATACAAATTTGAAATATCCAGGGTTTTATGTACTGAAACGACTAATCTGCGGACAGGTATCGTCAGTCGCCCGAAGAGGCAACATTGTGTCAGCGAGCGGCCTACATCCGGGGCACCCCAGATGAAGTCATTAATGTTTTAAACTAGCTACGTAGCTACTACCAACATTTGCTCATTACTGATTCACGAGTTCATTGCGAAACCCTCCTACTTTATGCAGAAAGCTAAATGCAAACTACGTTCATATTCCCGTAGTTATAAACCTGTCGCAGTGTCTTTATATCGCTCTTGGTGCTCTAAGAAAAGTTCTCGTCAATCAATGTCACGTTATAGTGGTCTGAAGTACCGAATTTTCGCACTAATAAGCAATTAAGCCCACTAATTATTGCTCAGTTTTGGTAAACAACTAAGCAATGATTTGTATTTAAATAGCGGGATAAACTTTCGTTATCAAACTATCGCCACGAACAGCGCAGTATCGCGTCGTACTTCTTTTCGGATCCCATGGACAAAAAGTTTTAATTAAATGTTGTCGAGTTTGTAAGTACTTTTTGCGACAGTGTCGTTTGTTGTTTTATAACGAAAAAAAAAAACTTTGTTCGAGCGATATTTCATGCAAGTTCATCAAATAACTGAAAGGACAACAAAACATTTTCAATTTATATATTTTTCAGTCGTTGCGAAGTTTGTGCTTTCGAATATGACGGTGGGTATTGCGAATAAAATTTTATAGTGATTTATGTCCCTAAAATATACTACGGGTATGTCATATTTGACAGTTATCTCTACTTATCCCATCCTAGCAAAGGTTTAAAGGAAAGCATTAATTAATATTTATTAACTTTATAACTAACTAATTTTAGAAGTACTTATGTTTTTTTTCTTTATACGTTTTACCAATTTACCATTCACGGTGAAAAATCAATTATAACTCTACAGTACAATTCAAATGATTTTACCAACTTCCGTTTCATTGAAAATTTTCTTCACAATGACAGCATTTCCTCAAAAAAATCGTAAAGTTTTAAATTTAAAATGTTTTTTTCACTTCAAAATCCAAACGAAAAATAACAATAAAAACAATCTTATGTACTCACAATAGAACTGATATTCGCTCCTCGCGACAGTCTCGCTGAGTTGACAGCAAAAAGAAATGGAAACCATACACAGGAGTAGACCGTGAAGCTTTTTGTTCACCATACTGGCCGGTTAGATTATCCGCTCATCATCACGCACACATGGACAATCCGTGCACACACCTGCAGTGACTTTATGAATGAGTAACGGCGACGGTGTTAGTGACGTAGAAGCAGGTACCCGTTGCGGGTGCTCGCGACCGAGTGCCGGAGAGTGGTGCTGGATCGCGCGCGCCGTCGTCGGGGGGTCACCCCGGACCCCGGTACGCAATGGACACAGAGGTAATGTTATGCTGATTTAATTATAAGTGCTCTGACAGCGCCGGTTGGGAATACATTGTGTTTTATACTAAAAAGTTTTTTTTTTCATTAAACATAAACGCAAGTTAGGTAGCTCAATATAGAGTTTATATGTTGCCAGTTTGACAATTACATATGAAAACATATAGTTGTACAAAAATAAACAAATGTTTATACAGGTTTGTAGATAAGGTGTTTCATTCTCAAAACGTGGTAAATACACTTGACGCCTTTTAACCCAAAAGCGGGATAGGTAGAGTGTGTTATAAATATTCGGGGCATGATCGGTATTAATTCCATATTTTTATTACAATAACAATAATTCACAAGAACTATGTAAGATAGAGTCCATGTTCTAGTTCCATCTTCATATTATCTCAGCAGCCTTTACAACCATTAGAAACAAACGTTTCACTTCATTTCCTTACACATACCCCCGAGACTTACTTACCCTATTTCAACGTAACAAAATCAATTTTCTCCTTTCTTCCGTAAGCACCATAATGGCGCTCCATCTTGCCGTGCTTGTATCTGCATGGAGCGAGAGGCGCTATGTACCTCGCGACAGGTCACTTTATCTCCCTTCTATAACGCCGAACGACTACCCACTAGTACGTCCGACGGCCCGACGGGATAAAGCCTGACGTGAAGAAGGCAGGACGAGGCTCATGACTCCGTCAACCGTTGTCTGAGCTGGAAGTCCCTATACATATTTATTAAGACTAGTTCATCTTACAGTGATTGTGTAGGAGGTTCAGAAGACTAAAATCTGCAGCCATGGACAACTTGAACAATACAGTTCCGTCAAAAACATGAACTGGTGTTTTCTAAAATTTCGTTCGAACGCAAGGTCAGAGAAAAGCGGTTGTGTAGGATTAGAAGACAGTTTCCCACATATTGGTGGAATGGAATTTCGCTTGTCTAGGAAATAATAAAGGCCAAGGGCGCTTTCATAACAGTGATGTTAAAGAAAGTTGATTTTGTTTTAGAAAATGAGCACTTACGATACAGGTGTGCTCATGAAATTGACGTGTGTGAAAGTCGGGTTTTGTCTCGGAAATTTGTTCTTTATTTTTATGGATTATAAGAGTGTATTCCGAACTTCACTAAATATAGTAGAGTTACAAAGTGTTCATGTACCTAGAGTAATGGAGTCTCTGTATCCAAGATATATTCTGTCTTTGTCTAACAATCTAGGCACCACTGAAGGCATTAGTGTAATTATCACATAATTATAATTTACACGTTTAGTTACGAATGCACTGTCAAAGGAATGGTGCAGGAATTAATATTCCGTGTTACATTTTGGTACAGTAATTCTGGATAACCGGCTTTGAAGTTGTCGCCTATTACCTCGAATCAGTCGTAATATTAGTTTTAGTAGATAGACGAAAATTATTTAGGGATTAATTTTATAAAAATGATAGTATTAAATTTAAAAAAAGCATTAAAAAAAGTATTACGTCACGTATATACGTCAATTTGCGACTTAAGTTCGTAGCTGAGTTGGTTAGAGTAGGTCGGAAAACAAGCATCATGTATTATGGACTTACCTCGAGCGAAAACTCTTACCACCTCACCACCAAACTCTTACCCGTTACCTTTATGTATATTTTATTTTTCTTTTAATCTTTATTTATTTAGTATTAAAAATCTTGACGTCGCAAAAACAAGTTGTTTAGCTAGTCTGCTTAGAGTAGTGAAGAAAAGTGTATCTAAGTATGGGAAAGAGAACCCAGTTAAAAAAACAAAGGCTTTTATCCAAATAATTTTGGCTGAAGACGACTTCTCCTGCTTTTGGCGTACCGTGTTCATAAAGGGATGGTTCAGCTCTATAACTGGTATCTCTCCTTTCATCATACATCCAATAAAATTTGAAACCTTTGCAATAGCAATAAATGGCGCGACCGTGCTTCGGTTACAGGTCAGTTCAATTGATCTGTCGTGTTTCGTGAATCCTCTGTCTATTGGACACCAGGCAATCACAGCCTTCACGAAGGTACATGGAAACGTGGCAGTTTAATTTTCAGTAGGACTATTTATTTATTTTTATTTTGATTCAGTCTAATAATTACAACTTCATGATTTTATGGTTGAACCTGGTAGACATTAATGTATATAATATATAAAATTAAAAGACCTGATTGAATCATTCCTCATAGGCTTATCAACGCTCAGCTCATAATCTTGATCGTAGAGAGCTGAAGTTTTGATGTTACCGTTTATGAGAAAAGAAAGGATTTTTCAAAATTCATCCCCTAAGGGGGTAAAAAAAGGGCGGGGGGAAGTGGAAGTTTATACTTAGGACATATAATAACATGGAAACAATGTTCATATTGCATACCGGCAAAACAATGTTTGCCGGTTAAGCTAGTTAAATATATGTTTTATGAAGTTGATGCGTACGTTGTTAACCCTTTATTCCAAGATTTTTTTAAATTAGAAAAAATCTGTCAATTATATATAGGTATACCTACTCATACAAACTGACTTTATAATCTATAGCAAGGGGACAAAACAGCTGCGTTAAGGCTGTATTTTCGATTTTTGCACTGAAAACCCTGTAAACCACCTAATAAGCCGCATATTGGAAAAACACATTTTGTCATCCCAAAATACGTATGCCATTTTTAATCCCAGACAAACTTGCTAAGGAAAGCCCCACAATAAACCACCTTCATAATCCAGCATAATCCTTCTATAGCTGGGATAGGTTGTGGGAAGGTGGTTGGCCCATCGATATCGCAGGGTGTCCATACATTTTGTATGATAATGCGGATGCTGAGCCGATGTCGCAAGATGGCGCACATTTCGAGCGGGTGCGACTTCGACCAAGCCCAAAGCTGGCAAGTTCCATTGTTTATCTTTTGTTTTGAGCTTGTGGAATCAAACTTTTAGCCTTTTTGACGTTAGTCAAGTAATTTAAAAAAATACACTTCGTGCCTATAAATACCACAGCGACGTAGGCATTTGCTTAGCTAATGCCCACAGGTACCAGGTGTATTTAAGCCGACGTGATATGGGGTGGGCCTGTCGTCGTTATATGGGATTCATACACATTTAGGTATGTGGGTCGTATCATGCTGTTTTCCTTCGCTGTATGGGCTCTGCCTTGCGTGCATAGACTCTGAAAAAAAATCCATTTGGTACACAATTAATGCAGCCGTACTACTACCTAAACTTCCCGATTATCTGAGCTGAACAATAAACGTACTGGAAAATTCTCAATTTATAGATTGTATTGCCAATGGTTGGTTGTTGTACCATATTAAACCTTCCTCAAGAATCACTCCACTAAAGAAAACCGTATCAAAGTCCGATGCGTCGCTTTGAAGAATTAAGCACAGACAGAGGGAGGCGACCTATTTATTATTATATACTATGTATTGATTGAGGATTGTGTGAGGAATATTCACGTGTATCAATGGTGCATGGAGCTTAAGAGGAATATCGAATCGATACAAATAGGAGTTTGAATCGATTCCCCCTTCTCTACTTGTCATGTTAGCGTCACTCATCATACATCACTAATAATGGCAGCAAAGAAAATGAGAAACAAAGAAGCCATATTCATCTCATCACTTTTAACGAAAAACTCAAATTCAATTGTTACATAATTGGTATTTCAATGGTGAATTAATGAGTAAATACTCTTTATTGCACATTATAAATGTAAACAATGTTAATGTTGCAAAAGCTTATTGCTCTGAGCGATTATTTCCCGTTATTGCTGTTCGTTGGTAAAACCAATACCTGGTACTATCCAAGTATCTGCGTATCCCCACCACTGTGACTTCTCAACCGGGGTTTAAAACGGTATCCAGAAAGGATTAATGCTCAAAGAGTGGCAAGCATTGATTATGTACCTTTTAAATGGCTATACCATTTGGTACATGCTATTGTATCACGTTACCTTAAATATTAATATATATTATGAAGACGTAGACAAAACCTTTGAAAGTAGAAAGTTACCTTAATTATACTCATACGCTGTTTCTGACTGTATCACATTTCTGAGACCCTAGTGTGCCTTAGGCTTGTGTGATGGAGTTGGCATGCAATTAACCAGGGTTCTAATTCTACTAATTTAGTTTAGTACTTCCATTATCCCTTACTTATGATTTTTATTCTTCAGTGATGGTTATTGTGACACTCTGAACATAATAATTTAAATTTTCGAAAACCGTCTCACGTCACAATTTGACTTTAGGAGAATCAGACTGCAATGAGATGATACAATTAACGTCTCGAGTATCATATACGTGAAACGACAAGCCGCAAGGTGTCCTATGCAACACTATCTCATAAATTGAGGTCAATAATATATCCAAACAACACAGTATCGAGTGATACCAAAACAATTTAATAACCTCCTAATTCCGGAGGAATTTAGAACTAACGGCAGGTACTAAATTGATAGACATAAATTAAATGGTGTATTATTGTTCTAACGATAGTGACAAATATTCGATGAAAGGTACTGATGGGTAGTAAAATATGAAGAGTGAATAGACCAACATAACATTTTAACTTAAAATTATTCACTTTATAAACTAACAGTTCCAAATAAAGGACAAAACACAGAAACATAGTTTTGGAATTAGAATAACTAATTAATTGGGCGTGATTTTTTTTTTGTAGAGACAGACACTAAGTTTATTCATAGACATTAAGACTAAAAGAAACGGATTCCAAGAAGAACGAAATAAAATACCGCACAGTTGCTGTTAGTTAATTAATTGGGATACAGACTAGACAGAACAAAAAAAAAACATCAGAATCAAGCCGACTAAACTTTTATACCAAAATAGTACCTTACATAAATAATATCACGTTTGTCTCAGAGGGGTAGGCAGAAACAATTGATCTCTACTTATTTTTTATACAGGCTTGCGTTAGACCACCATCCTGTGTAGTGAAAAACTAATGATGTGGTCTACGATGAAGCACACTTGTTTATGACGTACCTAGGTTATTCGTAACTTGTATACTGTGGAGGAAACACATTAAAAATCCGGCAAGTCATTCTACAATCCACTAGCTACCGTCTTGAGATACGTATTTTAATACAAACACTTAAGTAAACGTAGTCTTATGACGTCGGTTTAAGGTGATCTGTCTTCCTTTTGATTTGCTCAGTAAATAGCCCAATTGGTCTTTCTCTTCCGTCGTGTCCTCTCATATGGAACATAGTTCTGAATTATAAATGATTAAATCGAAATAAGAATATAACTCTATAACTTTTAGAATAACAATTCATGTTTTTCTTTTGAAAGTAATGTACCTTTGTACTTTCTATTCCTAAAAAAACATTTTGAATAATTTCAATGAACCAATTTATTCCTATTCACCAAACAGTTTCGGTGCACCTCATTTTGCTGCATCATAAATTACATCCAAGATCCAAACAAACCTGACAAGATAAAACCCGTTTAAAAAGAATGTGTTTTTATTCAGAGGCCGTGCCTTAGGCAAGGAAAGAGAAGAGGGGGTTGGTGGGACGGAGGGGTGCTGTGTCGTTCTGTGTGACTGACCAATGAGAGAACATAGGGCTCCCCTATCCATCGCTCTGTGATGTGTGGTGTGTAAAAAGCGCCTCTGCTTAGCGACGTTTGGATATTTTGTACTTCAATTTTTAAAGTACTTTGTCCAATATTGAGTAAAAATATATTATTTTTGTGCGTATTGCCCTGAAGGTGAATCCTTTATCAATATTATGTACAGTAAATGACGTGCCATGTGTGATGGGACCATACTAACAAACCACATACTTACTCTCAGTACCTTACTTTAAAAATGAGATAAAGTAAATATATCTGAAACGTTTAAAGAGAGTCCTATGTAATTAATTAATTCCAATTCCCTATTTGTTCTGACATGTTTTAATAAATGGTGCTTCAAAGTATTACAATAAAGTCCGATATTTAATTAAGTTTTTGTTTGTGTTATTATTACAGATCAAAAATTGGTTGTATTTACGGCTAAATAAACTGTGAGGTTTCAATCGGTTGTGGAATATTTGTCATTAGTCAGTTATTTCTCAATAATTTAAACCTGATAGCAATTAGTTAATAACGTACAGCCTTTTTCCGGGCTTTGACCCATGGCAATATAATGTTTTTTTTTTAATTACAGATGACAAATCATCGTTAAACCACATAGAAAAAATCTTATTTGTTAAGCTGTTTATTTTTTTATAAATGCTCGTCTGATATTATGACCCGTAAAGTGTTTTATTTATTAACCACCTAAGAAAATTAATATTTTAAGCAATAATGATATTCATAATAAAAAAAAAATATTTTCCCAAAAAATATTACATTTTATAACATATAAATTGTTTGTAATCCTTGCGCTAGGTAAACCTATATCGCGAGGACCAGGAACGGATTGCCAATATTTTACGTAAATGACAGACTGTTGTGTGTGTGTGTTTTTTTTTTCAGAAAAATAAATATCTAGATTGGAAAGGGAATTCAATAAGTATTTATGATATTTTGAAATAAAAACGCGCGTCCATTTTAGTTTTAGTGTCCATTTTAGTCCCGTCTTCCACTTCGTACCACCGTCTCATACTACCAGTGGTACAATAAGGAATTTTATTTCATCCTCGTACCACTAACAATTATAGTTATATACAGATACAGTTAGAAATATGCTCCAACACTTGAACGAACGCTTTGTCTGATTCGTCTTATACCACCAATGGTGTACCACGTATAAGACGTTGGTATGAAGTGGAAGACGCGAAATGCGGATGATATGTTGTATTCCGGAAACAGAGTATCGGAAAGCCTTGAGCTAATTATAATTTTATAATTGTAATGTATTTTTTCTTGTTAAACATAAAACCTGAGTGCATATAGGAAAAATATCTATTCTAAAGCGAAGAAGCCGACTTGAATTGTTTAAATTGTTTTTGTGCAAATGTCGACAAACAAGTGATTTGCGCATAAAACAAAATCGATATTACTAAAGAAGGAAGACTTGCAAAGTAGGTCCATTTTTCGCTGATTATCTTGTACAATAAAAGTGAAAGTTCCAATGCATTATGTTGGAAGTTTTCCTCGTCCCGGCGTACAATGGCGACGTCAGAAAAACATTAGGGCCATTCATTTGACGATATGACCAACGTTGATGTATGGTTCGTAACGTATAACTTTTTAGATATAACTAGCTATAGATTTTATTGAAAAGGAATAAATAGGAACCGTGGGATTTGGTGAAGATTAATAAATAACTGAAGAACTTATTTGTCGGTCAAAGAAAACTGTATTAAATAAATAATGAAAGTATAAATAAATTAGACAAAGAGGTGCCTCTTGGGGCACTTTCTACCTGAAATTTTGAGTTGACGCGATTTGACGATTTAGCCACCAATTTAATATTTCACACGGCTGTAAATATTTTGTTAAGTTCATTTCGTAGGACAACGCGAGTCCAAGTGCATAATAAATGTAAATAATTAGATACAAAAGCAAAACTACTTTCAGAATATTTTCATCGCCGATGTATTCATGGACTCAAACAGGATTTAAATAATGTTTAATTTTGCAAATATTTTCATTCGACATTTAACAAAGCTGCTCAGTTGTCGTCACGTACCTGCTACGAGACTATGTTTGTGCTACGGAGCTACGTTTGTGCTACGCCGTAGACAATGCAGAGGTCGCCTGAGGCAAGCTTTTTGTCGATTTACACTCTACAAAGGAAGAGGTAACTGAATTTTTCTGTCTGCGTTTCGTTTTGTACTACGATGGGATGCTTTTCTATTTACGCGGTGTTCCTTGAAATATTTATCTACCTACACTTTAGTAGAAAATCGACGAACTTTGTTTATGTATACTGTAATATTGGCGTCACGAAAAGTAGTTTTGAAAATTATTTTAATAGTAGAAATACAGACAATTAGTGATGTAGGCTGTAATTTATGTCACTGGAAAGGAATAACGGGAAAATCCCCGGGTAACGGGTCCACCTGTGGTGTTATCCGGGTATTTCCTGTATTGGCTAGTTTTTAAGAATAACAATAACTTTACTAAGTATAAAACTTCTATAATTCGGGTTGGCGATCGCAGTGGTGTTGTGGTTTAACTCACAGAGAGCGCTGCTGCCCAATCTATGGAAATATCCCTCGGTCGCCTCTTACGGGTTTTCTTTACGGCTTCAGCGGTTTAGATTTTCCATACAAAAGTTTTTTCCCGCTAACTCCCGTTCCTATGGGAATTTCCCTCAGTCTGTTGCACTGAGGCTTTAAGTGTACTAAGGTACCTGCATCTCAAATTTCAAGCGGCTACCTTGAGCGGTTTAGATTTTTCATACAAACGTTTCACCCCGTTAATTCCCGTTCCCGTGGGAATTTCGGGAATTCCTTCCTTAGTGCACCCCTACGGTACCTAAGCAGCTACGTCCGTTCCAAATTTCAATCAGCTTTTCCTTTTACATACTTAGATTTACAACATATTTTCCAACAAAAAAGTCTATCTGTATACAGAATTTCATTTAAATCGGTTCAGTAGTTTTGGCAGGAAAGCGAGACAGACAGACAGACAAAGTTCCTTTCACATTTATAATCATTTTAAATTATATTAGAAAGCTGTGTTTCTTGGTGTCACCCGCAGTCAACCCCGTTTGCTCCGTTTTGGAGGATTTTCGACCTACAATATAGCGTACTTAAGCAATAAAATAATTGAGTATTGAGTATTGAGTACTTTCCTATTATAAAAATAATTTAAAATTTCGGTTTGGTAGACGTTATAACACTGTATACGTCCCCAAACTCGCAAACATTTTCTCATTATAATTTTAGTTTATACCACCTATGTAAGTTCCTGTTCGTATTATTTATTACTTTTAAGTCTACTCAAATTGAAGTTGTTCTGAGTACAAACAACAAGCCCGAGGGAACTGTCGCTGTGTTTCACGCTAAAATAGAAATGTTGACAATCAAGAACTCAATACACTATTCTTGCACTTCTTCTTCCCACTAACTAAAAGACGACAAAAAGATAAAACAACTTTATCAATAGTGGATTTTATATTGTCTTTTGCAAAATGTGTGTCATCATCGTCAGCCCATATTTGTACACTGCTGGATATAGTGTGTGTAAATGTTTTAATAATATCTAAGTAATACTATAAAGAGGAAAGACTTGATTGTTTGTTTGTATGCATCGAAACTACTGGACCGTTTTTAACAATTCTTTTACTGTTAGAACGCTACACTATCCCCGGATGACATAGGTTACGTTTTATTACAAATTTTCCACGAGAACGGAAAAAAATATGTGAGTATGAGAGAATTAGTCATGAATATAAAAAAGATCCTTTACTAATAATTGTCTCTTTGATCATGTATTCCCTGAAATCAATGTGTAAACCGCTGTCAACCGGAAAATATTTAGGGTCGGGATCCTAGATATTTCTGTAACTTTGATATATACCTTCACGTTAGAATATAATTAGGCTCATTGGTATGAGAGCAGTGACGCGTGAATGTCCTATGATTATTAATGTATTTTATTATGGACGTATTTTTATTTATAGGCTCGATTCCCGAATTGTGTAGAGAGCTAGGAATACTCTCCACTCGAGAACTCATTTACTCCAACGGTCATCGGTTCTACCGCTGATATGGCAGCCATACTGTCACTTCAACTTTGCTAATCCGAAAAATAATTTACTTATACTCTCGAGAAATACACTTCAGATATAAGAGTTTCTTCTTAAAATATAAGTTCTTTCATTTAAATAAAGATTTTAGGTATGCCCTCCAGGGCCCATAGATTTTCACTTTATAATGCTTTCTGAAAGAATAAAAGCAAGATATTAAAAATAAATTAATTTACGAGAGGGGATGTTAAGCTATTTTAAATATTTGTACTTATTACTATACAATGCAAATGATTTTGCTTGTGCATTTTAGATAATAAATAAACATAAATAGCACATTTTCAAAAACGCCTGACAACAATGTTCTGCAAAATCCAGCGCTTGCTCTCCGAGATGTTTTTGCTAGTTAGGCAAGTGCAGGCGTTCGTTTGTATATTTCAGCAGCGGGCGCCACACAGCGCCCCGTCGTGCAACTTCCCTCTATACTGCTCTATATTTTAACTTTTCTATGTAAAACTTGTAGATCCGCACTACTGAAATTGTTTATTCAGCTCAATTGTTCGATATGAAGTTATTTTAGTCTGGTTGTCAGTGAATATTGTGTAGGTGACGAAATATTTGGCTCTGTTCACGAGAAGACTATTTTTTCATTTCGTCTAGTGTATAGGTATTTTACTAACATGCCGAACACATATAACATAATACATATGTACATCAGGTATCTACTGAACGCACCTCTGGTACCGTGGCCGATGGCTGAGGGATGTTGCAGCTATGTTCGGTTGCAATGAATGAATGAGTAAATATATCATGCTGAAAGTACATTTTCGACTGAATTTATTATCGCATTGAAAATTAAGGTTTTACACCAAATACTCCTTTTTTTTAGTTCAGTAGATACCAAAAATGTTTCGGCCGGTGGCTTTAAATAATGTCCAATAAACATCTCGCACTGCATCGGAACAGCAGGGTTTAACAATATTTTAACGATACTCAACACAAGAAAATAAAGTTTTTACTACGCAGCCGCTCACAGAAGTTAGCCTGTGTGCGTCTTCCGCTATACGTGATCGTGGTCAAAAATCTGTTGGTGCAATCGGCTACTTTAGCGTGGTGTATGCAGAACGACGACTATCTTGTATCTACTTCAAGCTATTTGAAAAGATTCACCGTCAGCACGCGACAGTAACAGATTAGCCGCACGTAGCCTATCGTATTCGTTAACACCTTTTGTCGACGCATAAACTTTGAAAGGCTCAATCCGAAACAAACCTACTTCAAAAAACCCTTTTAGGTTGTTTTTTTATGTGATTGTAGTTTGATGTGTATTGTAGTAGAAAGTTTTTAATGCTCTGTAAACAAGCGTTTAAACACCCTGTCTGATGTTAATGTTGTACCATTAATCAACCGTATCAAACTTTACTGTGACGGTAGGTACAGTCGATAAAGAAGCTGAT